>JAMZDL010000062.1:0-165328 GCA_027579765.1 Candolleomyces efflorescens
GCCTTCTGCGGGCTCCTGAACAAGCTGGGTTCGATCGCTGTACTTGAACATCTGGGTTTGTGCCCGATGGTGCGGGGTGGCGTACGAGTTGTGGTCCCCGATTGCTTTTAAAAATGCTCCTCAGTGGTTCTTAACGTTTTCTCCGTGCGACAACAAGCATCCCTTGACCGGACTTGCGTCGTGTTCCAGGGGTGTGAAGGTTGGAGGAGGAGTAACAGGTTCAGTGCCACCGTCCGACTCCCGTGGCACCGTTGGTTCCGACGCTTGAGTTGGGGGATTAGCCGACATGATGGTCAGCAACTTGTTTCAAAGTCAGCTTTAAGCCCCGCCCTGGCCTATATACCCACGAAAACGAGGCGTTATCTGTGCGCACATCGCCGAGCAAGTACCAAGAATCCTAATCGATTTGACCTCAAGTCCGAAAGCGCCTCACGGCAAGTGATGGAGGAACTTGAAGAGGGTACATACGGTTAACCAACAAGCAAGAGGTGCGCCAATGAGGGCCTCTGAATTGTCCCCTTCCATAGTGGAATTGGGGGCTGATGCGGCCACTGATCCGCGACACTAGTGGTGTTACTAGTACTCCAACGTATGCAGTATGCATCACAAAGGGTATCTAATATAATAGTAATACTCATGTTTTCGGTACGGATGAGAGTGCCTATTGTACGGCCCCCTGGACAGCCTTGCTGTACATAATAAGTAGATATCATCGAATTTTGGGCCGTTGTCATGAACCACCGGCCGATGTTTCGTGCTTGTCTTTGAGGAAACTATTGCGAGGTTCTCTAAGAAGCCAATTCTTTGCTTTGGGCTGCTTGCACAACTGGGACCTGAGAGTGCTGCTGCCATCGTTCTGCAAAACGACGACACTTTGGGTACCATCGGGCGAATGAGAGCGACGTACAGTTGGCTATGGAATCCAATTTGGGCCGCTTCTGAAGTTCGGTCTTGTAAAGCCGCTACAACTGATGCTACGTTTAAAGAATTGAAAAAATGAGATAATCTGGCACCTCCTCGGGCGTTCGACGTTTATTAACATCAATCTCGAGTTTCATAAATGCTTCGTCCTTATTGCGGATGAGGAAATGCAGGATCAGACGCTGGAATGCTTCACCTACATACGCGGGGTGCTTTCGGCAGTCATCATGTCGCAGCCATGATCTATCAACTGTGAGTATGTGTGCGAGGTCTCGAATCAGGGGGAGCGATGACTGTAGGGATGAGTGGACAAATTGGCGGGATGCGGCACCAAGTAACAACGAATAGCGGTCGTCCCAGCCGCCAACAAAGTTAGCCCAACACCCGCCCTTCAGTTTCTCCTTGTCCTCCGAGCTGACGGGCTGAGCTCCCATGGCCCAATACAGGAAAACCCAGAACACGGCTTCTGAATCATGGTCCAGTTCACGTCGCCATGGGTGATTGTCTGAATCCGGCGGATTCTTTGGATCCCAAAACTCGAACGAAGCATTGCTTGGAACAGGAAAGTCGGCCCAACGGCTTGGATGTTTCCATCGATAGCTATGGGGAGCATCAGGGATGTGTGCAATAAAAAGGTGCTCCTCTAGACCGGGGAGGTGACCACCATGCTCCACCGCACGGGGTATGAACCCAGGTGTGCCCTGTATTGTAGACACCAATCAGCTACTTGTCAAGATGGGGTGAAGGGAGGCTAACCACTCGCTGGTTGTGAGCACGCTTTGCCTCAATCCTCGCTGTGACGTGCTCAGCATGGTTGAAGTCAATGAGTAGCACCTGTGTATCGTGTTGATGGTATCTGAGGTCCGGGTAAGCTTGGATGCGAGTCAATGGAACATTTCGCCTACTTTGGATCTATGAGGTGTTTGACGAAGCACAACTCTTTATGCTTCCTGTCCTCCGACTTAAGAGAAGCCTCTCTTGAATCGACGATCAGGCTATTGCCTACGCTAATAACATCCTGCTCGAGCCGCAAATATCTCAGTACTGAGTCGAAAGGTACAAATGTCAGTACCAAAGCAACTCGAAGTGAAGTCAAGATAACTTACATTCGAGGACATCATACACGGCTCGTAGCATCTCATCGACCGTACCCGTGTAGTCCTGTAGTATATCGGATTCCGGGGTCGACAGCATTGCTTTCGACCACGCGTAGAGGAAGCAACGCCCAGCGCAGGTCTGACTCGGAATCCATCACTGCCGCGTCTCTGATTGTCGACTCGGACCTTCTCCGTTTTCTTGCACAACTGGTCCTCGATAAGGGGAAGGGGTAAACAGCATCTCCTGGTGTTGAACCTTGTCGCCTTTCGTGCAAAGAGGATTCGCACAGAAGACCCAGGGGTGAGTCCGGCTCGAACTTAGCATAACGGTGTGGGAAGTCGTGACTCACACACAGGCAGACACACTAGTACTCTTGGCATTCTGAGGGAATCGAAACTTTCTTCATTCACCTTTTGTTTAGACTTCACATGCTTCACAGCTCTCTCCGAAAGCTGCTCTCAAGGCTACTGAAACTCCCCCGGATCTAGCCATGGACCTTGATGTTACCAAACAGTCCTGCTTCGCAGAATTGCCGGAAGGCCGTAGCGGGACTTTCCTGCGCCCTCGTGTCTCAAAAGCTGCAAAATGACGACACTTTGGGTACCACCGGGTGAATGAAAGCGACGTACTTGGCTGACTTCAGTCTCGTAAAGCTCGTACAACTGGTGCTACGTTTAGAGAACAGGGAAATTGGGATAATCTGGCACCTCCTCGGGCGTTCGACGTTTACTAACATCGATCTCTAGTTTCATAAATGTTTCGTCCTTATTGTGGATGAGGAAATGCAGGATCAGACGCTGGAATGCTTCACCTACATACGCTGGGTGCTTTCGGCAGTCATCATGTCGCAGCCATGATCTATCAACTCTGAGTATGAGTGCGAGGTCTTGGATAAGGCGGAGCGAGGGTTGGAGGGATGAGTGGACGAATTGGCAGTATGCGGCAACAAGTAACAACCTGTGGCGGCTGTTCCAGTCCCCAGCAAAGTCACGCCAACAGCTTCTCTCAAGTTTTTCGTCGGACTCCGAGCTGACGGGCTGAGCTCCCATGGCCCAATGCAGGAAAACCCAGAACACAGCTTCTGAATCATGGTCCAGCTCACGTCGCCATGGGTGGTTGTTCGAATCGGGCGGATTCTTTGGATCCCAAAACTCGAACGAAGCATTGCTTGGAGGAGGAAAGTCGGCCCAACGGTTTGGATGTTTCCCCCGATAGCTATGGGGAGCATCAGGGATAGGTGCAATAAAAAGGAGCTCCTCTAGACCGGGAAGGTGACCACCGTGCTCCACCGCACGGGGTATGAACCCAGGTGTGCCCTATATTGTAGACACCAATCAGCTATACTTGTCAAGATGGGGTGAAGGGAGACTAGCCGCTCGCTGGTTGTCAGCACGCTTTGCCTCAATCCTCGCTGTGACGTGCTCAGCGTGGTTGAAGTCAATGAGTAGGACCTGTGTATCGTGTTGATCGTATCTGAGGTCTGCGTGAGCTTGGAGGATGTGAGTCAATGGAACATTTCGCCTACTTTGGATCTATGAGGTGTTTGACGAAGCACAACTCTGTATGCTTCCTGTCTTCCGACTTAAGAGAAGCCTCTCTTGAATCAACGATCAGGCTATTGCCTACGCTAATAACATCCTGCTCGTGCCGCAAATATCTCAGCACTGGGTCGAAAGGTATGTCAGTACACAAAGCAACTTGAAGTGAAGCCAAGATAACTTACATTCGAGGACATCATACACGGCTCGTAGCATCTCATCGACCGTACCCGTGTAGTCCTGTAGTATATCGGATTCCGGGGTCGACAGCATTGCTTTCGACCACGCGTAGAGGAAGCAATGCCCGGCGCAGCCTGAGGTCTGACTCGGAATCCATCACTCACTCTGATTGTCGACTCGGACCTTCTCCGTAAACCGCATTTTCTTGCACAACTGGTACTCGATGAGGGGAAGGGATAAGCAGCATCTTCTGGTGTTAAACCTTGACACCTTTTCATGCTTCATATAAGAGGATGGGACCCAGGGGTGAGCCCAGCGTGAAATGTAGCATAACGGTGTGGGAAGTCGTGACTCACCCTCAGGCTGCTGGGAATCAAAACCTTCTCCATTCACCTTTCTCTTAGACTTCTCTTTGAAAGCTGCTCAGGGCTACTAAAACTCCCCAAAATCTTGCCATGGACTTTGATGTCGCCAAACAGTCCTGCTTCGCAGAATTGCCGGAAGACATTGGGAGGCTGATCTTCCAATCCGCAGCGGGGTCAGATAGGAAGACGGGACTTTCCTGCGCCCTCGTCTCTCAAAAGGTCAACGCCTGGTACATTCGTGTTCACCGTCATATGCTGAGCCCCGGCCTGACTTCCGCTTGCTCTTCCTAAGGGTGGAACCAATTCTTTTCCGCGAGGTGGTCATCCTGAGCGAAAACCAGCTATCGAATCTTTGTAAACGTGTGATTACCGTGACGGACTCAAAGTCGAGGAAGCCGCAAGATTTTTTTGCCTTGCATGTCAAATCGATCGTCCTAGGCCTTATATTTTATGGCACTGGCGCAGCTGGAGACGAATCGGTGAAAAACTTACTGATCCTCCTCAAGGCCTGCGCAAAGATCGATAAGCTGGCGTTTCCAGGCTACGGCTTCGGGCACGGCGCAACAGAAAGTCTTACGCAAACCTTTGAGAAATTTTTGGCAGGAGATAATCTCTCACCTCGCCATCTTTTTATTGAAGGACGCATCTTCCCCCGGGACCATCGACACTTTCATTCCTCCATCTTCCAGAACGTCACACACTTGGAGCTTCCATGCCTATCCCCTCGGCACACGTGGGATTGGGATGGGCTAGGACAGCTCGCAAGGCTAACACACCTGTCCACATTCAGCCACAATACTCAGCCAGTGGGTGTGGATTGGTTCTTAAAAACCGTAGCCATGTTTCCAGGGCAACTTCGCGTCTTCATCCTTTGGACAGGGGAGATGTACAGCTTGCCCAGTGACGAGGTCACAGATCTCATTCGTGGCGGCGGTGTTGACACCCGAGTGGTTCTCGGCATTCTCTCAGATCCAGAGGACTTGGAGCACGTAGTCGTGCAACCTGGTGTGTTGTTTCTGGATTACGAGAATTTTGACCTCCGCATATACACGCCGCAGAATCACCGCCCTGATTTCTGGGCTTTGGCAGAAGAAATTGTTGACAAACGCCTTCAGAGAAATCGAGGTGAGTTGTCCAGCAGCAGCTCCACACACACAAACCATTAACAGGCTTTGCTCGAAGTTGATGACGCTACGGTGGCCTTCGCATGAACAGCACCAAAGGACCGTGTCCCCAAGTTATCGGGAATAAATTCGCAATGTGTCTTCGATGTTTCGATTTGTTATAGGACTGAAGCTTTCTTGACTTTGTATCCTGAATATAAAACGCACGCATGAACACCGGCAGTTGAGGATAAAAAAGAACCGTTGATGGGGATCGAACCCACAACCTTTGCCTGACACAAGCGTAACGCTCGTAGGAAAGCAACGCACTACCATTGTGCTACAACGGCTTGATGAAGCGTAAAAGCAATGCCGGACATTGCCATTTTGGAGCATGACGCATGGCCTGATGCGAAAGTGGTTCGATGGACAGCTTGTATTTGTGCATCTCTGTCGATTTCTCGGTTTTCCATTTCTTTTCCTCCTCCCACCATCCCCTCCTCCATTCTGGATCCCTTGCCCATTATCAGCTCCCAAAAACCACGATTTTGAGCTTCAGAACCAATGTCGACCGACCTTGGCCTGGATCCGAACGACCCTCTCAGTCTGCTCCTCCAAAACCCCGCGCCATCCAGCGCCGACAGTTCGATGGAGGACTCGGGCTCGTCGACCAGCGACGGAAGCAGCCCCCAAGACTGGACGCAGCTTAGCACGCTGTGGGATGGAGGCGACCCAACGGGGGGCTTGAAGTACCCAGAGCTGATGGACTTTAATGACCTCAGCTCGCTTCCCATGGATATGGACTTTAACCCAGGCTTGGGCTTGGACGCCAGCTCTCTTCACTACGAAAGCCTCAAGTACGGTGGATATCCCTACGACCCCACCTCTGCGTTCAACGGCCTACCTGGGGATTTGGTACCTGGGCAGTTCGCATTCACCTTCCAGTCCGCGCTCAATGCGAGTGCGAGCAGCTTTTCGTCGGGGGAGAGCTCGTCTGGAAGCTCTGATGGTGGAAAAGAGCGAAGACTTAGTATCACCTCGTCTTCATCTTCGTCTGGCGCGTCGTTGTCGCCTATTCCAGATAGCTCACCGAGCCCCCCGAGCGGTGCCCCGTCTCCGCAGCCAACGACGCCCAAGGTCCAAGTGAAGCAACAAGAAGGCTCTCCAGCTCCATTGGACCCTGCATTTGAGCTAGCGGACTCGGTGCGCCAGTCTGCTGGCGTCATGCTCGCCGTCCCGATGACTGCCCAGCTCGCAAGCCAGGCTCTAACTCAGGCTTTAGAAGGATCGGGTACGTTCACCAAGCACTATTCTAAATCCACTGAACTAACCTAGTTCGAGCAGCTCCAAACCCCATGTACTCTAAAGTTCCCATTCCCCGCCTGCCCCGCCCATCCGGATCGCCAAAGTCTCCCCAATCGAGCTCTTCTTCCGCTGCGTCAACACCACCTCCCCCAACACCCCCCATGTCATCTGCGCTTCCATCGAAGCTTACTGTAAACACTAAGCCTCTATCATCTGCCTCTACTTCCTCTTCCATCTCCTCATCGGCTCTTCCGACTCCTACGCTCGCCACACCTTTACCCACCGCGGCCGGTGGTGCCCGTCCCAAAACAAGCCACACGACCATCGAGCGCCGGTACCGAACCAATCTCAACGCGCGAATCCAATCCCTCCGCATGGCCGTCCCCGCTCTCCGCGTCCTCGAAGACCGGGATGGCGGCAACGGCAAAAAGATCAAGAAGAACCTGAAAGACGGTGTGTACGTTAAAGGTACGGGAATCGGGATTGACGGGGAGGATGGGACGGTGGATGTTATCGACGAGCGTGGGTTCGTGGATGGTGTCAAGGTTGCGAGGAAGTGCAGTAAGGCGAACGTACTCGGTAAAGCTGTAGAGTACATTCGGGTGTTGAAGAAGAGGGAGACGAGGTTGAAGGCGGAGCAGAATGGGTTGAAAGCGCTCGTGTGCGGTCTCGTCGGCGGGCCTGCATTGTTGAAAGAGTGGGAGCAGAGGTGGCGGGAACGGTTTGGTGGGGAGGAGAAGGACGAAGTTGAGGGCGACGAGGCGGAGGACTATGATAGCGATGATGAGGATGGGGATGATGGGGAAGAGGAGGTTGGGAAGAAGAGGAAGCGGGCCAAGACCTCCGCCGCCAACTCGGGTGTCCTCCCCTTCAAGAAGGCCGCGGATAAGAAAGCCGCGACTTCTGCTGCACCACCACCCTCCGTTGCGAACGTTATCACTTCCTTGGGTGGGACTGCACCTGGTGCGCCAGCCGTGCCGGAGAAGAGGAAGCGCGGTAGGCCGAGGAAGGTACCTGTCCCCCCTACGCCTGTAGCGACGTTGATGCCTCATGCGCCGCCGCCTGCGCCTATGCAGCAGGACGTGGTGATGCAGCAGCAAGATCAGATGATGATGGCGCCTAATCAGCAAGGACAACCTCAGCAGTACCTCCTCGCTGTGTTCGCTTTGTTCTCGTTCTTCAACTCCCCGCTTACATCGTCGTTTGGGTCTTCGGCTTCGTCGCATCAACATACTGGGGTTATCCTTAACCCTCCTTTGGCTCTTGCACCTGAGATTGTCTCTCAGTTCGCTCCTCCCTCTGCTCCTGTACAGAGCTCGCAGCTTTTGCTTTTGAGCTTTTCGTGGAAGGAGTGCGCGCAGGTGCTGCACCTCGTTGTGTCGGTTCTTGTGCTTGGGAGTCTCGTATGCGGGTGGATGGGCCTTTCGTTGAGAAAGAGGTCGACGAAGGCTTCGTCGAGGAAGACTGTGGATGGGAAAGTGGATTGGACGAGTGTTTGCCATGATGCAGTTTTGAACAAAGGTACGGCTTCCTCTTGTTTGCTCTATTTGACCACTCTTATTGACGAATTGTTTCTTTGCAACAGATGAATCTGAATCTCTCTCAACTGCCGACTCTATCCAGATGTATTCTTCCCTCTTAACCTCCAAGACCTCTTCCATCCCCCAGCTCACATCCGTCGCACTCTCCCTCTCGCGCAGCGGTGGGGTTCTCAACGGTCTCGCACGTGCCAAGGCCCGCTCCTTGTGGAACTCCGCGAAGTCGCAAAGCGAGTCCGCGTCTCTCGCTCCTAACCGACGCGGTGTCAAAGCTCCTGTCAAGCTTAGCGAGAAGCTCGTTTTAGAGAAGTGGGATTTGGACGAGGCGTTGAAACAACTTCCTTCTTCGTCGTCGTCCAAGGAGAGGGCTAATGGCGGAGAGACACTGAACACCCCTATTGAAGTCCTTGGGTCCATCCTTGTGAGGCAACGGGTCAAGCAGCATTTGGGTCAGTTGTTCGTTGAGGCTGTTGGGGTGCCCGCTATCTCCGGGGATGAGGACCTCGGGAAGGATAAAGAGAAGGAGAAGAACGCGGAGGTCGAGATGAGGCGCACGATTGATGCTGCGCGCGAACTCGGTGGGGCAGTCGAAGAGCTCGGTAGGACGCTTGAGAGGGTGTGGAAGTCGAGTGTCTTGGACGACATTTCTATTGACGAGGAAGAGGAAGCGGACGAAGGGGCTGCTGATGATGGTAGCGAGAACAACGACAAGAGTCCTTCGCAGCTTGATGGAGAGATTAAAGCGCTCTTGATGGGGTTGGTGTTGTATCGCAGGTTGTTCCCTGTGCCCAAGGGTGTTTCTGTCACTTCTGTGCTCCTCAGTCCTCCCCCCAGCCCTACTTCGAGGTCTCAGACGTCGAAGGAGGGTAATTTGTTCTTGGACTTGAGGAAGGCGCTTGGGAATCGGGTGTTCGAGGATGGGGATAGGGAGGGTGAGATGGAGGATGCGAGGGATCGGGTTGTGGATTTGATTGTGGAAATGGAGAGGAGGGGGAGGAGCTCGTCACCGTGAATTTAATACTGAATCCCCTCAATTCTGTATGTATTGGATACCGCTTAGACTTTGTGTTTCCTCTGAATTTCGAACGATTTATTTATCGTACTATTACTTATTCTATCTAATGATGTGTTGGTTCGTTCGGTCCTGGATTTCTCCTCGTTCTCGATGTAGTCTGGCCACAATATATAACACACTGTGAAACACGATTCGCGTCCACCACGTAGATATCAAGTAGCCTGGGCTGAACTGGGCTCCAGAACGAGGAGGACGACGTTCTGATTGATGATGATTATATAATGGAAAATCGAACGTTTTCTGAGACCACCGCTGCGCACCAACGGCACCGTGACCACGCCAACAGTTTTTGATGGCTGGAAAGTATTTAATAGCAAGCTGCTGCTGGCAACCAACCGTGGTTTGTGCGGGGAACCATAGCCTTCGACCTCCTGAGCCTTTTCGATAACGACCACCATGTCCGCAGGTAAGCCGAACCCTCCAATTTACTCCGTTTAATCTGACATTTCTCATAGATTTCAGCCTTTATGGAGGCGCGGAATCACTTGATGAAGGCCGCAAAACAGCAAATGGTGTTTCGTATGCGGATCGGTCACCCAGGAGGGTCTTTTCGCCCAAGGAGGGGAGCGAGCCCGACTTGAAAGCGTTCACGGCGCCCCCGCAGGACCCGAAGGATTTTTTGTGGTTGATGACGGAGGAACCTCACCGGACGAGGAGGATGGCGATTATGAAGGCTCATCCTGAGGTGCGCAGCAAGCAGTCTTACTATCACTAGTCCGTCATGAAGTGCTCATTCTTTTTGGTCAGGTCACAAAACTCATGGGACATGAACCCCTCACGAAATACGTTGTCTTGTTCGTGGTGTCGTTGCAATTGGGTTTGGCGGTTTACTTGAGGCATACGTCTCCGTTTTCGCCTTGGTTCATCTTTGCTGCGTATGCGATTGGAGGGACGGCGAACCACAATTTGTTCTTGGCCATCCATGAGATTACGCATAACCTGGCGTTCAAGAAAATAGCTCCTAATAAAATGTTGGCGATTTTCGCCAATTTGCCGATTGGGATTCCTTATTCTGCTGCTTTCAAGGTGCGTTGGTCTATTCGCTTGATTGACACCGGGGTATTGACGCTGTTGCTGTATAGGGATATCATATCGAACACCACAAGTTTATGGGTCAGGATGGTGTTGACACTGATCTCCCAACGCACCTGGAGTTGGTGTTGCTGAACAACGTCCTCGGCAAGGTATTCTTTGCGTAAGTTTTTGACTTTTTTTGAACATAGTTTGCGTTTGGCTCACCCTCTTCGTGGTCCATCCACTCCAGCACATTCCAAATCCTGTTTTACGCACTCCGACCCACGTTCGTCCGAGCTCAAAAGCTCACCCAATGGCATTTCATCAATATTGCCGTTCAACTGGTCTTGGACTACATCCTCGTGTCGACGTTTGGCCCCCGACCTCTCATCTACCTCATCATGAGCAGCTTCTTCGCTGGAAGCCTCCACCCCTGTGCCGGCCACTTCATCGCGGAGCATTACCTCTGGGATGGCTTGGAGCAGGAGACTTACAGTTACTACGGCCCTTTGAACGTCCTCGCGTACAATGTGGGGTATCACAACGAGCACCACGATTTCCCTTCGATCCCGTGGACGCGGCTCCCCGCTCTCCGTGCCCTCGCGCCCGAATTCTACGATAACATCCCGTCCCACCCTTCGTGGCCCATGGTCATCGTGAACTTTATTCGTGATAAGGAGGTGGGTATCTATGCGAGGGCGAAGAGGTTGGCGAAGGGTTCTGTTGCTGCTGCTGCTGTGTGCAAGACGAAGAGTGCGGCTGGGAAGAAGGTGGTTGCGGAAGGCGAATTGGAGGATTCGAACTCGGATAAATCGGATTGATGATTGATACATAAATAATTTATCTTCCTATCTTTAATAGAGTAGATTCACGGACTCTTGGGACTACTATGGGTACACGTACTAATTTTCGACTGTTTGGATTTCCACTTCCAGGGCTTTCCGAAGTCATGATCCTGTCTATTCTTCTTCGACAGTGGGTGATAGGTATCGATTCTTCGCAATCGCATGTGGTGCATGGTCTTGTTTATCACTCTAGATTCTGCTCCTAGATCTGATTTCCGGGTCATGAATCTAGCTATCAGCTTCCGGGGCTATAAAGGCGCATCCTTGAGCGCTTTCGCCATTCGTAGCCCACTCTCCGTCATCCTCCAACAATCCATCCCACCAGAACTTGCACTGAGATCTTCGCTAACAATGTCGTCCTCTGAAAACAATCTGAAGGAAGTGGTCGTCCTGGGTGCTGGTGAGCTCGGCGATCATATCCCATTTATGCACTGATAGGCGCCGCCGTCCTGATGAATCGCATCGCTGACAGCGTTTTCCCCTTCTTACTCTTTCACTCTCTAGGTGTTGTTGGTCTTTCGACTGCAATTAGGATACAAGAAACTGGCCGCTATAGAGTGACTGTCGTCGCTGAAGTCTTGCCCACCGACGCGAAGACGATCAAGTATACCAGTCAGTGGGCCGGAGCTCATCATGTTAGTTTCGCCTCCCTTGAGGATCCTCGACATGGTGCGTACTTCCAGGATCTTCTAGTAACAGAAAGACTGATAAACGAGTGTTGTGTCGGAACAGCTTTGGATAAAGAGACGTTCGAGGAGCTCTGGAAGTTGAAGGATACAGTGGAGGGATGCTTCATGACGATCGAGCAGACCGAATACTTTTCGAAGCAGAGGCCTTCACCGAGTCCTCTAGCACACATGCCTGAGGTGCGCATCTTCATCTACCTCAACAATGTCAACGACAGTACAGCTGAGCGTTCTCCGAACTCCTTGATTCCCAGTTCCGCTCCCTCTCACCCAACGAACTCGGAGCATTGCAAGGGATCCAACCAGTAGATGGCGAAGTCTTCAATACAATCACCTTTGACACGCCCGTCTACCTCACATACCTCTCCACCCGTTTCCTCTCCAAAGGTGGCCAAATCATCCGAGGCTCCGTACAACACATCTCTGAAATCGCAGAATCCGGCGTGTTCTCTTTCCTCAGCCACGAAGAGAAGAAACATATCATCTCCAAGCCAGATGGTGTCAAACCTCCAGCGGCGATCGTGGTGTGTGCGGGTTTGGGTGCGCGGTTCTTGGGTGGAGTGGAGGATAAGGACGTGTATCCTATCAGAGGGCAGACGGTCTTGGTGAACGCGCCGTGGATTAAGCATGGGAAGACGTTGAGCGATTTGGATGCGAATGAGTGGACGTATATGATCCCAAGGAGGAGTGGGACGGTCGTCTTGGGTGGGACGCTGCAGCCTAACGATTGGTGAGCTCTACCTTTCCCTACAGCTAGTTGTTGAGCTGAACTCAAGCTGCCGATACAAAAAGGAACCCAACACCTAGACGCGAGACTTCGCTGAATATCTTGGAGAGAGTGCTCAAGCTTGCCCCTGAGCTTGTACCAGGCAAAGCGCAGCCGACCGTGGAAGATATCTGGCCACTTGTTGTTGAAGAAGGGTGTGGGTTCCGACCTGGTAGGACAGGTGGATTGCGCTTGGAGGCTGATAAGATTCAAGTTCCTCATAGCGATAAAACTATCCCTGTGGTGTACAACTATGGGTGAGTCCAGTCTGTCTGGTTCCAGTTTGCAGTGAGATCTCATCGGTGTAATCTTCGTTGCAGGCATGCTGGGTCGGGCTATATCGCTTCGTTTGGCTCGGCGCGGGTAGCTCTGGGTCTTTTGGAAAAGGCTCTAAAGGAGTGAATTATACGGGCAAAGAAAACGTAGATTTGATGTATACCGTGTACAAAAAAGGGATTCTAGGGGTCTTCTACCGTGCCGTACCACCATTTATACGGTTTGGATTGGTCTTTGGGACCAACGAAGTCGGCTCTTCCTATGAAGGTCTTCTTGGCTATTAGGAGAGGAAGCCACGCGTCATCCGTCTCCCACATCCTATCGAAAGGGATAGGTGGAAGGTCTGTGGCAGTATCTTCTGAAGCTGAGAACCATTCCGGTTTCATCTCTTCCGACCTGGTATCGTGTATGAAGAGCGAAGACAAAGGAAAAGTAGCACTTTCACGTACTCTGTGACAGTCCCTGTATACGTGTCTGCGCGGTAGATGTGGATATGGAACGCCCATTCCACGTCGTCTGTGAGGAAGATCAAAGTTCCCGCGTATTCGAGAGGTGCTTGGATGCCAGCTTCCTCCTGAACAAAGAAAGGCTCAGCATGGGATGGCACTGTTTACAGGGTGAAAGGGAAGAGCACGCGTACTTCGAGCTCCCGCTTTGCAGCTTCGAGTGGTGTTTCTCCTTGATCGACCTTGCCTCCAAATCCGTTGAATCTGCCAGTGTACGATCGGTACACCTCGGAATCCTCAGGGTTTAACGATAAACTTACTTTCCGATACCCCAACCTCTTTTCTTCATTCCAAGTAAGATCTAGTGGTTTCCATTGATCATTATCCCTGATACTTGGAGGATATCCTGCCCAAGGAACATACCTTGCCATCATGAACTATGAAGGCGTTAGTGTAGTGCTTCACGGTCTTGATTTCCCTCCATTCTAGTGAGGCTTCTTTGGCTCCACTGAGAAAGTGCTTCGCATTCACTGTGATTCCTGGAGGAATTTGGTCCATGATGGCGCGTAAATACACGTGAAAGACGCGAGATTTGACGAGTTGATGAGGGTTCAAGGAAGAGCAGAGTCGCGCCTTTTAAGCGCCGGGCTTGATTACGTCACGGTCCAGCTTCCGGCGATTGTAGGTTAGGGATTGGCTCAGAACTTCTGAATCATGGTATCATGCTGGTATGAGAGCTCGAGAAGCTATTGGATTTAGAGCACTGAGCGACGGCTCGGTTGAACAATTTAGTTGTCCGCCCAAAAACTAAAACGAATATATACAATGAATATGTTGATCTAGTCTAGTATCGAGATATCGACTCGCAATTAGCTGTACTAAAATAACTACCTCTGGGTACGCGCCCATTTTCTCTTCGACAACACCACGGTAACTCAATGAACCCAAGGAACCAATTTGTACTTCACCGTCCCCGCCCACTTATCCCACTCCGCACCAAACACGCGCCTTAGCGCCTCATCCTCCTTCCCCATCCTATTCATTAAGCCAGCAAAAATAACCACCATCGTCAAAACAGGTACCGCAACGAACTGGCCCAGAGGGGTGTGTAGGACGCCCGATTCGCGGAGCCACGATCCCTGGAAAAGGCCATTTGCAAACATATACATCAAGAGGGAGGCAAAGAGACGAACCTCAAAGGCATGGCACCCAAAAACCCCTACGACGAAACATAGTATTCCTGTGTATCCAGGATGCCTGACCCAGGAATAAGGACCTGCTGTGACGAGTTTATGGTCTTTTCTGATTGTCATCTCGAAGGTAAATAAATGCCCGAGAGCTCTGTAAGATAAAATTCGGATGAGTGCTCCAAAGGAGCTGAGGAGGCAGCCGAGGACGAAGAGAGGTGTGAGCTTGAGTTTATCTGCGATCATGGCCGCCGCCTCTGGGTAGGAGGAGGAGTGGTAGTTGGAGGAGGGGAAGACCAGGAAAGGCAAGATATGGGAACTGAGCGAAGAGAGTTGTGGCACGCTTGTGATGCATATGAAAAGAATTTCGAGGAGTGATATTGTTATGAAGAAGACCTATTGTGGAAAAACAATCCGGAATGAGTTGTGGTATAAAGAGTCGGTCAATGAGATGTCCACTCACCCGCACACATCTGGCGCTCGACCGAAGCTGAAGCAGAAACTCCAGCCTTGTGGAAGCCACCTTCTCCGAAGAGCTAGGCGGAGGATGGGGCGGCGTAAAGCAAATTTGAGCCGAAAGGCCAAACATGAGAAGCAATGGGACTTTGAGTATCTGAGCCATGATGTCTTGCCGCTTTGCAAGTAAGAGAACTCAGAATGGCCCTTTATAACGAGGTTCAGCAAATTAATCACTTCGCTTCCCTGAGCCGAAAGCCCAGCACCGGGAACACATCAGCACCGGGATCAGGGTCCAGTCTTGGGAGGCTTTGAGGCTTTGAAGATTGAAGCAATGGACAGGGAAGGATCCCAAAACCCCACCAGAAGATCCATCGAACTCCTCGTGATTATCGACTGTATCCGCCGTCCATGAAGGAGGAGGTGGAAGCCAGCAGGAAGGAGCCAACTCCAAGTCGAGTCTGTCAGTGCACCGGCTGGTCAAATTCGGCTGTGCGTTGGTGACGATACAGCTCATTGCGAAACGATAGCCTAAGTACAAGATCAATGAACATGGTCAGCGTACCATACCAGATTGGGCGACCAAAATTTAAATCACTTCGGGTTTGTCTCCGACCGAGCGACTTACCTTCATTAGCTGTGACATGGCGTTAGTAAGATTGAGGCGTGCACTGCTGTGCTTGCAGCTGACTTCGCCTCGCTCGCTACGGAACTTGTTACTTGAAGATTCTTCGGAGAAGGGCAACAGTTGCCCGAGTTGGCCTTGAAAGGAGCTCGGGTAGGTTTAAACGCGGTCTCTTTTTCCCGGGTCTTAATTAATTGCCACCCTTCATAGCGCTCAGGACACTGTGACGTCGCACTTCTGAATCGGACTTCGGATGCTGGCGATGTGGCCCTGCCTTTTTGGATTTTCGCTTTTGCGTATGTCAGAGCAGTAAGCATCAAGTATGCTAGTAGATCGTTCTCAGTCTCCTTGACCGAATCAGGGCGGCAAAGGAGGGAGAAAAGGAGTGAACGAGAGCTGTGGCTCTCCCGTCTCTCAAAAATAGCCTATTTTCAAGAACGGCCGGTCTCGGGCCCATTTCAAGTTTCTAGGGCGGCATACAAACAACATACAAAGCAACAAAACCTTGCTCTGCAAGGTACCCTCCAGCATCACCGAACAGAAATTTTTGTGCTATCCCGTATCGAGTTACATTTCTGACCGGTTTGTGACATTCTCCTAGATTGAAGAAATTTTCTATATGAAGGCTATCCTGCAGCTATTCGCTTTCCGTAGAAACAAGATGCCACAGATGCCTTTCGCAGTCGGAGATATACTCCAACGAGTCCGAGTGTAGCAAGTCCAACCATAGTCTTTGTTCGGTGACATCGCAGCTCCGCAACTCAACAAATCAAGAACAACAACAAAAAATGAGATCTGGTCTTGAGTTAGCTGTATCTGGAAGCTCAATTTTCAGCTCTCCCATGGACGCTGCCCAGTGGTCCACTTGGTCAAAGGTTCCCAGCCCAACCAGAGGAAACCGATATTGCCGGCCGGCCCGCTGCATCAGCCGCCGACGTGTAATGTCGTGGACCTCAGCACGCCCGATGCTCAACCATGCTCCTTCGCCACCACTGTAACCACATAGACTGACTGGTTGACATTTCTGCAAAGTCTATTGAATTCTTTCTACTCTCGAAGCTTGGCTCACCATTACCATGGACCAAATCATCACTGAATTGAAGAAGATACCTCCCGTTACACGCTTCGTATGTTTGTCAACGGCGGGGGTGACGGTTTCCGTCATGATGAAGTTTTTGGATCCCAAATGGATTATATACTACCATTCGTGGGTCTGGGGCAAGTTTGAGGTACGTGTTCGCTCGTATCCTTGTTTTGAGGTTGGCTAAGTCTTTCCCCATAGTTATGGAGGGTTCCAAGCAGCTTCTTCCTCGCAAGCACCAATATCAACTTCGTATTCGAGATGGCGATGCTCTAGTGAGCTCTTATCCCTAGATATGCAGCGTTCTGTGGAACTGACGGTGTTATATCTCATCTAGTCGAAACTTGAACTCGATTGAAACACAACACTTCCTCAACAAATCGTCGGACCTCGCATGGCAAATGCTGTTTGTAGCAGGTTCTCTCGTCGTACGTCCTTAAACCTCCGTATCGTAATTTACCAACTCACGATACTTTGCAGGTTGGGACCCGTCCAGTGGGATCGGTCATTTTCCTCCATCCCCTCCTTGCCGCCCTCACATACGTCTCCTCGGCTCTCGCATCCCCAGGTGCCCAGACATCTCTCATGGGTCTCGTTACCATCCCCGTCGCCTATTTCCCCTATGTCATGGTCGCGCTGGACTTCCTCATGGCCGGACCTCATAGAGCGGCAGAAGCTGTTGCAGGTCTCGTCGTCGGACACGCGTGGTGGTGGGGTGTCTGGGGCGGTTCCCTAGGATCTCAAGGCGTTCTTGCTGAGTACGGCCAGGCCCCTCAATGGCTGAGGAACTTCTTTGGCGAGGGTCGCAGGCCCCGTCCTCCAGCAGGTCCGAGAGGTAATGCTACCGGTGGTGCTGCGGCTGGGTTACGCGCCTCGGGAATTGAGGTTGTACCTCCGCGCCGGGTTACGAACGCCAATGAGGACGAAGGTCATCAGTGGGGTACCGGGAATCGGTTGGGTTCTTCATAGTCCTGTAGTTCCCCAACTTGCATTGGTCTGGAACGAGTTTTACTGGTGTACTTGTACACAGAATATATCCCCGCTTCAATTATCAAGGGTGTGGACCAGGAGTGAACGCACTTTTTATTGTTATGTAAAGACCAAAGACCATCTGTCTTTCGATCATCCCGTGGCACTAGTACTGGCACCGAATCACAAATACCCCTGCCCCTGGCCGTTTATACGTCAGCTAAGACACATCGGTAGCAGACTTTTTCCGTTCTTTACCACCACCTCTCTCTACATTAAACCCACCTCTTTCCTTTGTTTTCGCGGCCCAGTATACCCCGGGGGGCAGCATTGACATGCCGGTGCTCAATCTCGAGACCCTTGCTCGAGACTTTCGCAGGACACCTCCTGTGGTCAGGTCTATTTGCCTGGTGACTCTAGCGTTGACGTTTTACACTGTCTTCAACCCGGTGTACCGAGTCCCGCAATTGGTCTATAGATATGACCTTGTGTTCAAGCGGTACGAGGTATGTCACTTCTAGTTAATTTGGTGGAAGCGCCGGCTTTCAGTGGCAACTCTATTCTTAGCCATGCTTTCGTTTCTTCTGTCTGTAGGTCTGGAGATTGGTGACCAGTTTCTTCCTTGGAAGTGCGTATGTTTTCTTTTCAAAGGCTTCGGTGACGGCGGTTCGAAGTTTGATTCAACTGTTGTTAACTTCCAGGTCGCTGTAAGCACCTAATTGTTGAAGTGGCCATGCTCTAGTACGTATTAGATTACGCCTTCCCTCAAAGGCCAACATTCTCATTTTGACCTAGTCAAACTATCAACACCCTCGAGTCAGGACCATACCGCCACCGATCCGGCGACCTCGCCTGGCAAATGTTCTTCGCCTGCATCGGGATCCTCGTACGTGCTACTCATCTGCCACTTCAAGTACTATAATCCTCTAACGCCCACCCACCACTTTATAGGGAGCCACCCGCCTACTCAAACCCACCACTCACCTCGACGCGTTCATCGCCTGCCTCTCCTCTCTCACTTCCCTAACTGCACCCCCAGGCTCCACAGCGTACCTCATGCGTTTCCTGAAATTCCGAATCGGGACCGTCCCGTACCTCCTTATTGCCCTCTCATTCGTTAAATCAGGGCCTCCGGGCGCTGCTCTAGTCTTTGCTGGCACCGTCGTTGGTTTTGTCTGGTTCCACCTGATTTGGGAAGGCTTCTATGGGAGTTCTGGACAGCCGGGTATATTGGCTGAGTATGGTCGAGCGCCGGGTTGGGTGAGGAGGTTGTTTGGAGAGGAGGAGCAGCCTACGAACGGGGGTGGGTTGAAGAAGGGTGAAGACGCTGGGGAGGGTATTGGGTTGAAGCTTGGGATTATCGGACCTTGTACCACTAGGTTCCATGCGGCTTATGGGTCAAGTGCGGCTGCTGCGGTATTTTGGTAGTAGTTTTCCGTTAGGCCATTCGACGGAGAATAAGGACATTGATACTCTAGAGCACTAGAGGAGGGAATAAGAGCTGGCCAATGATGCAGTGAGTGACATATTCATCGTCGTCAAATTCGAGTGAAACTTTTATTGTACACGAGCAAAATCCTGGCAATGGGCATCTAGTTGTCCTCCATGTCGACGTCCTTGTTTTCCGGTTGGCTGGCTGGCTCCTCAGCTGTCTGCTCCACTCCGATGCTCCCTGAAGGTTTCCAAACACCCTCCGCATTAGCTTTCCACAACCGGATTCTGCCATCATTACCGGCGGAGGAAAGTACAGTTCTGGAGGAGGAAAGGTGAGATGAAATGTCTGTGATTCAACGAGATAGAGGCTGTCTACATACCCAGTGATGTTCCATTCAACGCGACCAACAGCAGATCTGAGGGAAGGAAGGGTCGCGTCAATAGACCACGGGACTGGGAAAGAAATGGACATACTTGTGTTGATCAAAGTCCCCAACGATGGTCGCTGTCCATTTTCCGTCCTCATGCATATCGTCTTCACCGAAATCTTCTGGAGGAGGCTTCAACTTCCAGATCCTGACATGCCCATCCCTACTCCCTGTCGCAACCAGGTGATACGATCTACCGCAGGACGGTGCCCATGCAACAGACGTCACCGAGTACGTCTGCTGAGCACTGGGAGCACCTGGCTGAAGGGTAGTGTCAGTTCCTGCGGCAGTGATGTGACCAGCAACGGCTGGTGTCACGGCTCCCGTTGCAGCAGGCGACCCGTCCAATGTGAGGAGGACATTCGACCTCCTAGCGTTGAGCTGGATAATCTTCACTACACCGCTGTTCCCTGCACCCGTGGCAAGGATTTCTCCCCAATATCGGTCTTTGCACCAGGATAGGGTCCATCCTCCGTCCGCTTCCCGATTTCCGAGTGTTGCGCGGGAAGGTGGGACGGGAGTGGATTGTTGAAGGTGAGCCTGGAGCCCTTGGGCGACCAGCGGTGCTGGGACACCGTCTAGAGAAGAGTGTGTTTGTGTTGGGGTAGCAAGGGCGGCTGTTTGCGCGCGTGTAACATGGGATGGTGAGGGGCCTGGTACGGCATTGGCGATGTCGATATCTTCCGCGAGCTGCCATTGGGAGAGTGTAGGTTGATCTAAGCATTCGTATATCCGGAGAATGTTGTCTGTTGCAATAGTCGCCTAATACACGAACGGTCATTCAAGGTCTTTCAATGTCAAATCTCAACATACCAGCTTCAAACCAAATTGGTGAGGGGCGAATTCTACTGCACGGACAGTTCCCCTGGCATCTGGTAAAGCTACTCGCTCAACCCAGCGTGAAGTTGAAGGTCCGGGTCCGCTGGCATTGCTTTGTTGCTGTTCTGCGGCGGTTTGGATTGATTGCTCCCATATCTTGACGGTTCTGTCGAACGATGAGGATGCGATGATGGTCCCAAACTCTGGATGAGCCCAGCTGAGTTTTGATACGGGAGCATCGTGTGCTTTCCAGTCGTCTTCGACAGACCATGTTCCTGTGTTTTCGTCAAGGCGCCAGACTTTGATTCTGTAGAAATGCGCTAAGCGTTCTTTGATCGTTCAGCAATCACGGCGACGACGAACCTTTGGTCTAGGCTACAGGTAGCCAGCCTGAGCCCATAAAAGTCGTAGATGGCGTCTGTGACGAGGTCGTTATGGGCATTCTGGATGAGGCCCGTCTGAATCATGGTGGTCGTTGCCAAAGAGGATCACGACACCGCGCGTCTGCAACATTGATGGCGACATTCGCGTCTTCTCCTCGAACAGCCATCATGCCTGGAAACGTCCCTCCAGAAATCCTCTCTCGTTTCGTTCTTCATCTGGACCCAGACGACGAGGACGGCCTCGAGGCGCTGAAGACTCTCGCTATCACCTCCTCAGTCTTTCTTCAGCCCTGTCGGTCTGTCATCTTCCACCACATCAAACTCGATGATTGGAGGAATCACACAAACATGAACGCGCCATCACCCGGGGAAAAACTTTTGAATCTTGTGAACTCCTCACCATGGGTCGCAAAGTATGTCAAGAAAATCAGCATATTCGACGTTCTCTATGCAAGCTGGTTGTCCAACGACTTGAAGGTCGCACAGGCGCTCAATAAACTGAACCTGGAGCAGATCGAGCACTTTGTGCTCCATCGAGGATACAGGACAAAATGGCTGATGCTTCCTGCAGAAATCAAAGCTGTCATCATGAAGGTTCTTCAATCGCCCGCTCTTGTCAATCTGAGCGTCAGGCGGACCCCCATGGCGCTGCTGGGAATTGTCCAGCCGACGCTCAAGCACCTCGAGCTGCTTGAGACAGTCGCGAACTCGGACGAGTACATCAAACCTGTCCCTCGCGACTCTCCCTTGGTCATCCGGACATTGCACATCCAGCATGCCCACGACCTGAGTGGGAATATCCAATGGCTCGTCGATCGCGCGAACCCCGTCAAAGTGGATGCGTTGGAGAAGTTGAGCCTCGTTGCCACCAATGACGAAGACTGTCGTCATATACCAATGCTCCTCGAAGCGTGCAAAACATCATTGAAAACCTTCGAGTTCGAACCGTTTGCGCAAGTCTGTCAGTCCTCTCCCGAGCCCTCGTCCTTGACCCATCAGTACTATTTACTGACGCAAAGAGCAGCTAACCCACGTTCACACTTCTTCGACATCGCTGCATGCACTGCCCTTGACACACTCTCCGTGACGGTCGGCGTCGCCGTTGCAAATTTCGAAGGGGACAGAAACTGTCTCGAGTGGACGTCCAACTTCATTTCGTCCATATCAAAGTCCAACCTCACCCGAATACACCTTCTTCTGGAATGGGATTTATCAGACGCACCCGGCGATATCGAGAATACCACCGACTCCCGTTTCTTCAATGGACTTGCCCACTATCTTCGGATACTCGGAATTGCTGCCTGCAATTCCCAGAAATACCCCTGCATTCGGTCGCTTGATGTCGAAATCAAGTCGACGAATCCAGTACACGATGATACCCCACATATTATCCGCCTCGTAAACCGGTCGTTCGAGCGCATACCCAGACCAGATTTGGTGAAATTATCTGCCCTACCTCGTAAGTTGTCATCCCTTGTTTGTGTTTCCAGTAATTCACCGTTTTTACTTCTCCGTAGATGAGCCAGACGGCTCCACTTGGTGATTGGTTCTGTGTCCGAACTCCCTCGATCTAGGACATTTTTTTGCAAATGTAACAATCAATTATACAGTATACTATACTGGGACCTAGTAAATACCCTGCCAATTCGTCGCTCTAGTATGCAGTTCGTTTAGGTTCGTTGAGGCACTCCTTGAGTGTCCTGTCCATCTTGTATCGCAGCTTAGCTGTCTTGTCGGTCGACGAAGGGAGTGCCATGATGATCACAAATCCGACTGTTTCTCCAAAACGCAAGATTTCAGTCTGGAGAAAAGCTGAAGTTTAATCACTTGTCGTTCGCAGACGAGACCGCGCTACCACCGCAGACCACCGCAACCAGTGATGGTGGCGGCCTTCCTCCTCAACGTTCAACCATCATGGGCTCAATCTTTCCTCTAGAAATCCTCTCTCGCGTCGTTCACTCCCTATCTGAAGACGAAGACGAGGACATCCAAACGCTGAGGACCCTCGCCATCACGTCCTCTGCCTTCCTGCAGCCCTGTAGATCCATTATCTTTCACCACATCAGGCTCAACGACTTTAGGCAAAGCAGACTACAGCCAGGTTCCAATGATCGATCCCCCGGTGAAAAAATTTTAAATCTCGTAAATTCGTCGCCTTGGGTTGCGAAATACGTCAAGAAAATCACCATACAAGACGCTTTCTACACAAGCTGGCTGGACAACGACCTGAAAGTGGCTGAGGCGCTCAACAAGTTGGAACTACAGCAGATCCAGTGTTTCGTGCTACACAGGGGCCACATGTCATCATGGTCTCGACTTGCTCCCGAAATCAAGGCTGTCATCGTCAGGATATGTCAATCGCCTGCTCTTATCCGTCTGAACCTCATACGGATTCCTTTGTCGCTCCTCGGTGCTGTCAGTCCGACACTCGAGCACCTCGAGGTGCTGGACACGGATAAGGATTCAAATATAGAGGAAATCAAGCCTGCCTCTCGGGGCCAGTGCTTGAGCCTTCGGACGTTGTGCATTCGAGATTTCCATGCCTTGAATGAGGCTGTTAAATGGCTCACCAACGGCGCCAATATCGACCTCAGGCTGAACGCGTTAGAGGAGTTGGAGGTTTTTGCCGACAACGAGGGCCACCATAGCTGTGCAGAAGTGCTCCTAGAAGCCTGCGGCAAGCAGTCATTGAAAACCTTCACCTTCAGTCCGTATGGAGCGATGTGTCAGTCTCTCCCTTAGTTATGCGATGCCCCTGGTGACTAATTCGAGCTTGACTAGCCAACCCATATTCACACTTTTTCGACATCGAAAAATACACTTCCCTCGAAACACTCACTACCAAGATTGACGCTACCCTGGCAAGATCCGCATGGGGAAGCCACAGTTTTCGCTGGACATCCAATTTCATCTCGAGGATACCAACATCAAGCATCACCCGCCTCCACCTCTTCATTAAATGGGATCTGTGGGATGAACCTGGAGACATCGGAAATCCTGTATCCGCTTACCACAGCTTGGTATACACCTCTCTTCGCGCAGTCGGAACTGCGGCTTGCAATGCCCAAAAATTCCCTCAAATCCAAATTCTCGATGTCGAGTGCAGGACAATGAATTCGTACGATGATGATACCTCACATATCGAGCGCTTCGTAAAACACTCTTTTGAAAGGATACCAAGGCCAGATTTGGTGACTGTGAAGGTGCTGCCTCGTAAGTCTTTTACGATTACATTGACGTATAATGTGAAGCTCACCGTTTGCTCTTGTACACGTCCGCGGTCGCAGCCCCGTGGATTTGAACAGGTTCAGTTTTTCTCCCAGTGGACCTGTCGTCGGCAATATATCAGATTGGAGCTACCCTCTTGTTATCCGAGCACCTCCTGCTTCTGTTTGTCACGATTTTTTCTTGCTTTGGACCTCGGAAGAACAACTGGGATTGTGCAGCGTCTAAGTCGTTATCGTACTGACTGTTTATGCTTTGACCAGAGAAATCCTCATAATTGTGATTAAACTTCGGGGCCGGGGGACGACAGCCATTGACTGAGCCATGAATATCCTACCGTTTGAGCGACAGGCAAGCGATGGCAATTATGAACAGATAAGAACAAACATGTATTTGTTGTCATAGTCGTCATAGTAGCACATAAGGATCAAAGAAGGACATTCAATTATTCTGCAAGCTTCGTTCTGAAAAGCACCCTGACGTATTTCTCCGGCCACGCAGCTAACAAGCCTCCTGCTTCCACATGAACCTTCGACTCTTGTCAACGCCCCAGTCGATCAAGTTCGTTCCGGGCAAGTTATCTTCATTGTAGTCAGCACGCGATCGCGACGAATAGAGGTCGAACCGAAAACACACCTTTTCCAGCCCACTCGAGCTTAATGACCTTCTTACCACCCGACACAATAACAGAAGCCTGACTGAATCCTTTCTTCAAGCACTGCTCGACGTCATCGCCGCACCGAACCCTCCTATCGAGGACGAAATCGCTGGAGAGCGCCCTCTTTTTGCCGTCGACTGACACCGTGAAACGCATGTCGCGATCGTCGATGTCGATGAAGGTAATTCGACGCTTTCGAGGGTTGTCGAGTGTGACGATGAAAGGCGCAGTGCGGTTGTCAGGACCGGGAAGCATGGTGTAGATTTCCCAAGGACGAATATGGGTGGGGTTGGAGCATTTCCGGGTGTTGAGGTGATCGGACAGATCTCCGAGCGCTGAAGAGACTCAACAGGTGAGATGTCGCGAAGGCCAAGGATCCAAAAAAGAAAACGCACCGGACCAAGCCCAAGAGAGGAAATAGATGAGGGCGAAGACGAGGAGAACGTCGAAGATGCGCTGGAGGATCGGTACGCCTTTCCTTCTGATCCTGATCCTGGAGTTGCGGCTGTTGGTCTCGTTACGACGGATGTACTGGTAATACTTATGAGTCACGAGTTTATAGTATGGCTAGGTTCCGCCTTCGCTGTCTCCTACTTACCGACATCATACTGTTGCCCTTCTCTGCTCTGATGTCCTCGAGGCGGAAGATAATCCTGACGGCTTCGGGAACAGTCTAAAGAAACGGATCAGTGGTTAAGCATCCGAATCACATTCAGTCTGGGCGAGAACGAAACGCACCCCTTCGATGAGCGGCAGGAAAGAGCGTTTGCTTGGACGATCCGGGTTGATGACCTTGTCGGTCTACGAAGAAAGAGTTAACGATTATAAACCAGAGAACAATGTGACGTTGCAATACTGACTTCGGCTTCAGATAGATCGATGACAATACGGTCGCCCTTCTTGATCTGTATAGTCTCACCGGTCGAAAGGGTAATCGTGGTGTCCTCCAGAGCTTCACGAGTCGAAATACCGGATTGGGTGAGACCTTGAAGGAAGCAGAATAAAATCAGTACACAAATACCGAATCGGTTAAAGAAACATCAAGTCAACGCACGCTCAGCCTCACGAACGTATCCCAAGATACGATCATCGTTAGCAGTTTTCAGGTCTTCTCGCTCCTTGGCTCTCGCAGAAGCCAGGTAGAAGGAGACCGCAGTCTTACAGGCTTTCAAATAAATCGTTAGCGGATGGGCGAATGAGGAGAGAGAGCTTAAACTCACTCTGGGCAAATGAGATGGATGTGAACACGGCGAACCCAAGCACAGTTGCACTAAGCTCCTTCCTATCTCTCCCCGACGCAGCGACCCTCACAAGGAAATCGTGGGCCCCACTCTTGCTGTGACTGTGAGGTTCGTCAAGGAGTAATTCTTGAAGGAAGTGGTGAAGCCATTCAAAGAAACTCTACAATATAATCGGTCCGTGAGCAATGGTGAACGCTGGCGAGATGGGTCAGAGAAGGAAAAGGGACAGACCTCGTCACATGGATCAGCAGTAGCAGTCTCGAAACTTTTTTCAATGAGCTTCCGAATGAGCTGGGCGGCATCCTTTGCTCTCTTAAGTGTGGTAAACTTGTCTTGAGGAGCAACGGTACCGAAGAGCGTACTAGAAAGTGCAGCAATTTGTCCGTGAGCCACCAGTCAAGAACGGTGCAGCGCCTGACGACTACTTACTCATTGATATCCTTCAGCTTCTGGTAGAATTCTTCGGTGGTTAGCTTGTTCTTTTGATCAAGGGTGATACCACACTAGGAAATCAATTCCTTCAGCGTTTGCCGCATCTTAAGGCATAGAACACTGACCAGCATCTCGGCGGCCCACGCGGCGGCGGCACCATTGATAACGTCTTGGTAGTTCGCTTCAAGGCGTTTGCCCGCCCTTCAAGCGACGCATCAACACATAATTCACCTTGGCACAGGGGATAAACTCACTTTTTGCTATATTTAACCAGATACCTCTCGATCGCAGTGCGGAAAAAGGTCGAATAGCGTTTCATCGCGTTCTTGTCGGTTATGATGGACGAAACGATCTAATCACCAACGGCGTCAGGGTCATTTTCGTCATCGAAATTCAGACGACGAGGAGGGATGAAGGACCGACAACACTTACATTGTAGTTATCGAGAGCGTGACTGTGAATTATAACTATCAGAATCACGCGATGGGATGGTTAAACACGAAGTAGAGAGACATACGAGTCTTTATCAAACCCGAGCAACAACCCAAGGCCGTCAGTCAACTTCTGAAGGTCATCCGCCAAGGGATTCTTAAAATTCTTGCCGTCGTCGATGATTTGTTTTGCGGCATCTGGATCGGTGATGGTATGCGTGTTCGTCGGTGGTTTGGGTTTCCCAAAATCGATGTCCTCCGGGTCAGGGACGATCGGCGGCTTATTCTCAGCCGCCGCCTCATCTGCGCGCTCCTTGAGCAGCTCTTTAGCTTTCTCGGGCGTCACGAAGGGGAAGAGGCCGTAGGAGGAGTTGTAGTTGTAGTTGTTGGGAAGGTTGTCGAGGATGACAGCTGGGAGCGACGACCCAAAAGACCCATTGTCGGTTTTGGTCTTGAGTAGATCGGCGCCCATTTTCGTGACTTCTTCCACTATAAAAATGGGGAGTATTTAGAGTCAACGAGGGCTGAAGTGACTGTTAGGTCGACGACGTACATTTCTGGTCCTGCTGGAAGGAATAATCACTGCGCACCACTTGGACGAGGTCAGTGATGAGAGCGTATGTCTAGACCGTGAAGATGCGTTAGAATGGGAGCCGCACTAATAGACCCTGACAGTGAAGGCATACCATAGTCTCTCCTAGCCTGAACCCTTTTCCGTCGATCGTCTTCTCACCACGGAGACCAGGCTGAATGAATCGACATTAGTGAGGAAAGTCTCATTTGATCTTGGGATAAGAGTCGCTCACGTATAATTCGAGGTTATCGATTGTTTGGTATAGACCTTGAGCAGTTCGAGCAACCTCGGCGTCGCCGCACCACTCTTCGAAAGAGGTGTACGCTAAGAGCGGTAGCGTATCAGCCAAGCTCGACAGGGTGTCGAGTGATGGAAGGAGCTTACCAGGCAACCCAAGAGCCTCCCTGAACTTGTTGAAAGTGCCAACTTCGTACTTCCTGGCCCTTTCCATGGCAGAGATTTCGAAGAGACCCACGAGCTCGGCAGTACCGCGGGGGCGGAAAGCATGAGCAGAGGCTTCAGTTGCCTTTTGGAGGACCTCAGCGAGTTCAGTGTCGTTGAACTTGTTACCGTCCTCTCGAACGAGGCTGAAACAGTCACAAGTTCAGAACGGGAGGTCAAGGAACAACGGCCTGAGGGCTTACCCGACACAAGGACGCGTGCTTCTGTCCATATCGGCGACATTAGCGTATTCGCTGTACCAGTCACTCAACTCTTCAGTGGTGACCTATACGATTCATTGTTATTTACGATGGCCAACCTAGCAATTTGTGTAACTTCTGTTACTTACGTCTTCAGGATCCTCGTCGATCTGGGACAGTGCGCCTTTCACGACATCGACTTCGTGCTCAGAGAGCGTTGCAAGCCACTGTAAACCAAGTTCAATCATCTTGAGTTGTGGAAGCAAAAGTTCGAAGAACTGACACTGTAGAGGAGCGAGAACTCGACGCTGTTCACGTGGGAGGAAGAGTCCTCGGTCTCGGAGACCAAGTCGATAGTCGGAGCGTCGTCGAGAGGGCTCAATCCAAGAAGACCCTTGAGAAAATCGGTGGTAACGATCTTTCGGAAGACGGCACAGTTGACCTATGCACGGATCAGACACGTTATCAGTACCGCATTATCTTATCTAACAAACAAGAAGATCACTGACCCTCTTGGCGAGTTGGAAGATCTCGTCATCCTGAATCTGCCTTTCGTCGCTCTCTTCTTCCAGCGTGGTTGGATTGGTCCATCGCTTCTGCTGGTTTTCCTTGAGAAGCCGGCGTGCGATGGACTGTAGTGATCACGAAATCAATGGGAAATCGACGACAAGAAGGTTGTGAACTCACGTTGTGGTTTCGATTGAAGAGAATTAGAAGGACACTCTGAAAAATAAGTTGAAGTTAGTCGTGAGTCAAATTTGTTTTTACGACGCCACTGACCGTAGCTGGGGAGAGAAACTCGAGACGTTCCCCTGCTTCGAAGAAGGTATCTGGCTGAAGCAGTCCCCATCCGATATCCTCAGGCTCGATGACCCTGATAGTCTCCCTGGCATCTTCATCATTCGATCCGTATAGCGGATAGAGGTCAAGCAGACCGGAAGTCTGATTGATGTTGATATCATCGTATTTCGGGTAGCTTCTGCACAACTGGATACATGTTCAACTGTCAGCAGCCTCGAAGCAAAACAATCGTCAGGTGAATCAACATACCGCGATGAGATTCGCAAAAGCGAAAGTCAGTGCAGAGAGACCGGACGGGTGCTTCACAGTCTGCGAGGGGTCGTAAGAAAGGTATACGCTGTACTCTTGATCGTTATACATACGTCTTGGCCTTCGAAAAGGTCTTCGAAGATCGTTTCGAGGTCAGGAAGAACTGGAGCAGGTCCTTCGACGACGCGATAGAACGAGTTGAAATCAGCCGTGAGGGAAGGAACGACGGCTCGAGCGCGCGGTATAGGCGGGAACCTCCTCCTCGGTGGGCACACTGCATTGTTGACTTAGTGTTTGCGCGGGAAGATAAGGCAGGTGAGATTTGTACTGACCGATGATGATGCACTTGCTGAGCACCTCGACGCGTTCCCCTGCATTCGGAGGAAGCTTCGCGATCGCAGCATTGCAGTCTCGATACTTGAACAAGAGTGAGATATCACCATATGAAGTACGACGAGCCGACACATACAGCAGCGAGCCTAGCCTTGATATCGATGTCGTTCGAATCAGCGAGTTTCAAAAAGTCGCTCTGCAAGCACTGTTAGAACGAGGTCGGTCGAGTAGTAGCGCAACCGACTATTTTCTTGCGGTCTGTGTCAGTAGGACCCGTTTTTTTGCTGCCAGTTGGGGAGGCTGCAAGGACGATCTCAGCCTCGTCATCCTTGCTCGAGAGAGCGTTTCGAAGGAACCGTGCGAGGAAGCTCATGGTAAGAGGGTCTGGGGAAGAAAGAAACTGGGAGGCAGAACCAAGAAATACAGCCCTTTCGGTTTCTCTGCATTTTCCTCAATGACATAGTTAGCTCGGAAAGATGGTGCACTCGGATGTGTCCATGTCAGAGATCTAGGGTTCGACACGACAAATGGAAGGCCAACCAGTGTTCGGGGTCCCACATGTCACGGATTCAACCCGAGCCGGTTCGGTTAATTCTTTCGGCTCTCCTTCTCTTCCATCTTAGCAGCGCGCGCAACATGAGGCGAATTCATTTCTTTCTTCTTGACAAGTAAACTTGGAGCAGCTGACATGCTTGACATTATCGTTGTCGATGATATCGCGTCTATCCGAGTACCGATGGCCCTCAGGTTTGGCTCCAAAACCAGCACCCTGCCATCGCCAAATTCAAGGGATTCCAGGAGCCTTCTCAAAACATCTCGAACTCCCATTCTTTCCTCCCCAGACTTGAATCATGTCCCCAGTTGAAGGCCGCCGTCTCATCTGCTGCTTCGATGGCACTGGAAACGAATTTGGCGAGGTAAGGACAATTGGTCACTACTCATAGATTCGCTTGCTGACTCTATTCACAAGATTGTACGCGGCCGTACCGTGAACGACGCGTCTGATAGCTGACACGATATTGCAGAACTCGAACGTCGTTGAACTCTTCCGAGCTTTGACGAAAGACAAGCCGGATGAGCAGCTCGTTTACTACCAGGTGCATACTATGCTCTCGGTGTGCTGCTTTGGTATAGCGATTGATCGCCTCTGTAGACTGGCATTGGCACTTACACTTCTCCGCTCATCGCGACCCCGATTGCGAGTAGAGTGGCCACAATTGCAGATCAAGCCGTTGGTCCGTCTGCCATCCAACGGTTTCTGATACGTTACTTACGATTCGCTAGCTTGGTATCTCCCTGAGCATGTCAAAGACGGGTAATTTCGTCATGCCAAAGTCTTTTTCTGAGGTACTCATCGATATTGCCAGGTATACCTTCCTCATGCAAAACTACCGGTATGTAGCCGCTATTGATGTCCATACCGTCAGCTATCTTACCACCTCTGGAGGCCTAATGACCGTATCTACCTCTTCGGCTTTTCGCGTGGAGCGTACACCGCTCGCGCTTTGGCTGGTCAGTAGATCACGCAGTTTGACGCTTCATTCATACTCACTGACCCTTGTTTCTCGTATAGGCATGCTGCACAAAGTTGGACTTCTTCCCCAGTTCAACAACGAGCAAGTTCCTTTCGCGTACAAGATCTTCAACCGCTCTGACAAAGCGGGTTGGGAATTGAGCGAAAAATTCAAAAAAACCTTCACAGCGTATGTCCTTATCATTTTTTGACCTCTTGTTCATCTCATCTCCCTCTTTTGTTCCCTCCAGACATGAGGTCCGCATAGAATTTGTCGGAGTCTGGGATACCGTCTCGTCCGTCGGTATAATTCCTCGCCAGCTCCCATTCACGTCGAGCAACTTCGCTATCAAGACCTTCAGGCATGCGCTCTCGCTTGATGAGCGTCGATGCAAGTTCCTCCCTAACACCTGGAACACGCCTACGGCGCGCGAGGCTGCTTTGGGGTACCAGCCATCTGGAAGGCCTGTTGAGAAGGAGAACGGAGACTGGGTGTTTGAGCCACCCGAAGAGGAGACCACCGATGTCCTCGAAGTGTGGTTCACTGGTACTCACGCCGGTACGTTCTGAATTGTGCTTTTACCTGCCAGTCTTTCATTTTTTTACTGTTCACTGACTGTTTCTATCTCGTAGACGTCGGCGGAGGAATGACAGCGGAGCAAGTTCGCCTCTCCCGTGTCTCCCTCGCCTGGATGATCAAAGAATGTCAAAAGACCAACTCTGGCATCCTCTTCGACAACGAGGCCATCCAAGGCCTCGGTATCGACCCAGGTACTTTCAAACTCCTACCTGGAGCGGCTGCCGGAACTGCAGTCAGCTTCGATTTGAACGACGACAAGAGCCAGTGGGGCTACTGGGGCGCAAAGATGTTCGATCAGCTTGTTGCTGCGCCCGCGTGGTGGTTCTTGGAGGTGATTCCGTTAATTCATACTTATTATCATCAGGGCCAGAAGAAGAGATATATTTCGTAAGTATCTTCCTTCGTACATACTCAATCTCTACGAACCCTACTTACAACTGGCCACAGTCGTAACTTCGGTAGAGGAAGGTACATGTACCCTCCCCTCGAGGGAACCATCAAGGTCCACAAAAGCGTCAGGCATCGTATCGAGGATCTGAAGGACAGCACCAAATACGACCCGAAGATTCAGAACTTCGATGAGATCCTGAGTCATATCGAATGGGTGGATTGAACTTGTGTTCGTAGGTTCTCGCATCGAAATTAAAGGATGAGGATGGTCGTTTCGCTTTTTTGTGTATCATTTCGCTAGTTATGCACTATGTCTATCTCGAACTTTTACGCCACATGCTGTACTATATGATTTTGTTCGCCTGAATCTGATGCTATCGATTTTATCAACTTGTGTCACTATGCACCTGAAGTCATTTCGAACTCCGCTTGGAACGCTTTGACCTGCTGCTATTTTCTTGTCTCCATCCCAAGTCCCTTTAAGCACGTAAACCATCAACCGAACCTCCTCTTTACCCTTCCCCACCAACACTCGAGCTCATACGATGAAGGAAGCCTTTTCGACCTTGTCCCTTTCGACCGCCGTTCTCCTTGACTCGAGGGAGCTCTGAAAATTTCAGTCTGACCCGCGATGTGAAGACCTGGTCTCGCTTCTGGTTTGACAGGAATGAATTCCCCAGCTCCAAGTACTATCGTTCTTGATGTGCATATGGAGGGGAAGGAGGTGCAAGTAGGAACATTGACTGGGCTGGGCCCGATCGCCACCCCCGCGGCCTTTCACCGCTGGTTTTTTCACATTCGCCGCGACTTGCACGGGCCCTGAGGCGTTAAATCAAAGTCAACCGAGCCGACTCCCGCTACGTCGATCAGCGACGCCCTCAACACCGACGGCGATAGCGATTCTGCGACCGTCGATGGTGGCGCGGATCGACGAACACCTGGTGGCGTCTGTTGTGGCGCTTACAGACCAGCAGCCCACTGCTAATCATGAGAGAACAGAAGATGGCATTGGCATAGAGAAATGGAGAGCATGGTACAAGTACATGAAGCGGAACAACTGAGCGTCGAAGAAAGGAGTCCCCAGTCAACTATTGGATTTCATCAGCGCGCAGCTTCCTTCGAACGGTAGGATGAATGCCTCCAAGCATGATCCGGGTGAGTTTCTCCGGCGTCAAGTCCGTACCATCGGAAGGTACGAGATCAGCCATATCCTATATGCTTGAGTTAGTCTGCCAGTTAATATCCGAAACAGTGCATAAACCCTACCCCGTATTGTCCGGTGGTCAAATCAGCGAGCTTGAGTTTGGTGGTGCTGCTGTTACCAATCTGGACAAATTGGACACCGATGTAGTTGTGATTGTGCTTGTTCTTGTCCATCTCTTGCCTAGCGGCGGCCATGACGGCTTTTGGGTCGTCGTCTTCAGGGAGATCCCACATTAGCATCCGAGTCGGAGACCCTTATAGATCAGGGAGAAAACGACTCACCGGCTTCTCCGTCAGTCAAGACGATAATATCTGTGGGACGAATCTGCTTGTATTCGTCGGGGCTATTGATTTTGGAGTTGAGTTCTTTGATAGCTTCGTTGATGAAAAATTTGAGGACTGCTCCCGTCGGCGTACGCTCTAACGCTCCTTTTAAGCCTCTTGCCTCAACGCGAACACGACATGGTCACTCACGAATTCGGCCCAAGTCTTGCGGCGGCCTGGCCTGCTGGAAAATTCGCAGGACATTTTGAGAATCCTTTAGAAGCAGGTCGTCAATATAGATACTTGGGAGATATAGCGATGAAATTGCCCCTACCTGGATTCCCCGGAACGGTGTGTTGCGTCGGTAGTGCATAAAGCCCATGTCGACACTTTTCACGTTGTTCTTGAACGTGAAGTCAGCGATAGGGCCGATCGAGCTCTGGGCCTGCTTCCATCGGTTGTCGTTCCATGCCGTGTAGCCGTCCGTCATGATCATCTAGGATATCGAGCTTTGTTGTCAGAAACTCTGACTCGGGGGTCGATCACGAGACAGAAATGCAATACTTACAGATGTAGAGTCATCGATGACGAAGACAACATGATAAGTGCTGCAAATCGCCAGTCAGCGATCTCGTCAAAGATGGGGCCTAGGGTGTATCGACAGCCTACCTAAGGTACTGCAGCATTTCCTTGGGTTTCTTAGCGTCGAGAGCTGGATTGTACGGGTGGACGTTGGGATTAGGGTCTGGCTTCTCAGGATCTGAGACGTCCTCCTTCACGAGCTTCGTCGCAAGCTCAGTAATCTGCGCCTGGTTGCTGGTGATCCATTTCTGCACCTCGTCCTTGATCTCTTTCTGGCGGAAAATATCGACGAGCTCGAGGAGGCCGAGATTGTTGGGTGCGAGGGGAGGATCGAGTCGTTGGAGGGTTCCGGCGCTGGTGTATCATATTCGTAAGAATACAGGTCCGAAATAGAAAGAAAAATGTTACTCACGACTGCAAGGACGAATCGGCTTTCACGGCGTCCAAGACTTGCTGGTACGTCTGGATTTGCTTGAGGTAAAGGAGGACCGTTTCCTCAGTTTTGACCTTGGGATCCGGTGCACCGTTAAGGAAAGTATCGATAAAATTCCTCGCGTCGGCTTTGGTGAGCGTCTTGTTGGGAACGTCGACAGCTGAAAACCACTGCCCGATGTTGACGAGAACACCCAAGTCTTTATCCCAGTACTTTTTCCCAATGATCGTTGGGTTTATAGTCTTTGGCTGCCCAGCGTATGCGGCGTCCGTGAAGCCTTTGCTAGTAGGGGGAGAGGTCGGGGGAACCCACGGAGGGAGGTACCTCGTTGCTGCGGTGGTTGCTCGGATGACATCGTGGACTCTCCAGGAGCTGTGAGAAGTTTCAAATGACGGGATGAGCTGTGGGACTGCTCCGCCGAACGGCATAACTGATACCGCAGTCTAAGATACTATTAGTCGACTAGACGGGAAAACCAGAGTGAGTGAACTGACCTTCGCGTTGCTGACAGGATCCGTGTAGAAAGTCTCCGCCGAGCCCTTGAGCCCTACGATAGCAGTCTCAAAGTTCGTTATGGCAGCCTGATCGAGCTGCTTGTTCGTGAGGAGCGTATTCATAAAGGCGGGTCTGCTATTCCCGTAGAGCGCCGTCCCGAGTCTTATATACTCTGCTATAGCCTCTTCGCAGCTCAGTCCAAGCCGGCCAACGAGGACAGCTACAAGACCGCCTGCGGAAGCGCCAACGATAACGTCAAAGATATCGTGAGGCTTAAGTTGGGGATCCGTCGGTTTGCGGTTTCTTGCATTGGCAGCCTTGGTGATTGCGTCGAGAACATAAAGCATTCCAAGACCACGGAAGCCTCCGCCATCGAGAGAGAGGGCGCGCAGCTTTCCGTCAGCTAGAAGGAAGGTGTGAGCGAGACGTCGAGAGCTGGGTCAATGGGCTCAACGAACGAGAGGAAGCGTCCAAGTTCTTGGCTTTTGGGGGCATAATGGCGGGAGGTGATTGACGAGGTGAAAGTTGGAGGAAAGAGAGGGTGAATCAGCTGAGTAAAAGGCCTGAAAGAGTGTATCCAGACTCCGGCGGGGATTAACACAGACCGACCGTGTGCTTGGACTGGTTCATCAATCGAAACGCCGTACTCCAGGTCCCTGACATGCAATATCTCTTTTCCAGTGAATATCGGACCAGCAGAAGGGAATGTACGGAGGAATTGAGACTGAACAGAACCTCGGATGACCACGAGTCCGCGTCCCATTCTTCCTGTCACCTTGCGACATTCTCTACAGAACGAAGAGTCCATTTCCTGTGGTCTTCTGATGTCGATAATCAGAAAATGAAGTGGAGCCAGGTGTAGCTAGCGAGTCGGCTCAAGCTCTGGGCGCTCTCTTGAGATACTTTTCTGGTTTCACTGAGAGGCGTGTGATGTGAGATGGAGGGTCTAGGCATTAGAGTTAGGTAACAGTTAATTGAATCTCTTCCCGAACGGATCCCTCTTGACTTACTCGGTGCCCATGATTGGATGGAGAGCACTTTAGGCCAACCGGATCCATAGAAGCACCGGTGCAAAGAGTTTTTTTCAGTTCTTCCTGTCATCATGGGGTTTCGAAAGGGGCGCGGAAGCAAAACGGAAGTAAGTAAACGGGCGCTGACGCGTGCCATTGTCATGACGTCACGCGTCAACGCGGATGCGAATACCCCGTTCGCCTAGCCCACTTATCTACCTTGATAGTTCTGATTGAACTCCAAAGATATAGAACTTGTGACCAATCTTCATCGTGGCTGTCAAATATCTTACTCTTTTCGGCGACGACAGCTTGAGCGGGCAGTGAACAGGGTTCTCATGAGGGGTTGTGTGAGATGGAATTTGAGAACCACCTCCATACAAGGCCACATAGATCTTCGCTTCGTTTCCACCCAACTTTACGGCTAACATATGTCAAAAAAGCTATTCTTAAATTGGTATCGATGTATCGATAATTGTGAGGCATGCGTTGAGCTCGTGTCGTTTGTATTGAACAGGTCATGACACCGTTCAGGTGGTGTGGGGTGTATAGATGGCGCACAAAGTGACTTTCCACCTGTAAAGTCAAACTCAATTGACAAGTCGTGTAAATCTTATTAGAGTAGGTGATCGGCCCGTAAGTAATCTTAGTTTCGTAGTTCCCCGCAACTTATCGGTATCGATATATCGATAATCGTGAAGCATAGTCAATGTTGAAGTTTTGTATTGAACAGAATCGTGAAAGATCATATACATGCTGCAAGTCAACTTTGTCCACCCCATGACCGTTTGGTGTTGTCTTGTGCATAAACACATGTTCTCATATCGGCAGCACGTCATTGGCTAGAGAACTATTTCGCAAGTCAGCTGTCGCATTCCGCGTCTTGTCACCGAGTTTCTTGAAGTTCTTCACGATGAATGTAGTGGAATTTTGTGTGTTCTCTCGCATAGAGCTTTTGCAGAAGGAGTTTTCATCACGACATGAACTGTTATTCGTAAAGTGAGGGTTACATTGCGCCTCCGTCTCGAAAAGGGAACCGGTCGCCCTAATCGGGACGTAGCGGTGGGAGATCGGCGGACTCATTCGTTTCTACTACATTTCAACTACTTCAACAAATGTACAGGTGTACTATAGGCTATGACACAGCAGTGGATCGGAAATAGGAGAGGAAGGCGGTACAAGTCTCCTCCACGGCGCCAAAGCCAGGGTGTCCTCTTAGAGACACAAATCCTTCTTCCACATAACACGGCGCTTCCTGTCCCCACCCCAGACAATCTTGTCCGTGCCAGGGAAGACATCTACGGAGGACCTCAAAATTAGCTACTGAAGAGCTCAGGGCAATGAAGTGGTCAAACCTTTGCCAGACCAAGAAAGCTCGACGTCCTGTTTCCCGCCGGGAATGATGACGGTACCAGTGCTGAATCCCTGAGCGATGCACTTATTGAGATCCTCACCACAGAACTCGGTCTTGTTCAAGGCAAAGTCGCTGGTAGATCCGTAGTACTTGCCGTTGGAAAGAATGTCCACCCGGGTGTCACGGTAGTCGATGTCGACGACGGAAAGAGCGTGAGGAGTGGGCGAGTTCAGAGTGTATTTAACGGCAGCAGGGTTACCGTCCGAGCCAGGAAGGAGAGTGAGCACCTCCCAGCCCTGGAGCTCCATTGTGTTGATGCAGGTGAGCGTAGTCGTCTCTGGAATGAGGGGCTTTGGGCTCGACTTGAAAAGAGATGCGATGAGGCTGATGGGCCAGAAGAGGACCTTCAAGACGATCCAGAGGCCGCCTCCGATAATTTTGAAAGGAAGCTCTGTGATAGAGAATGTTAGTCAACTAACATAACGGTCAGGCGGAATAGCCCTACTGGTGAGGGTCCAAAGGAGGCTGTAAGATTCTAGGGTACAGTCAGTCCCGTTCGGATGACGGGAAAGAAAAGGAGTGAACTTACTGATAACGATGAAGATAGACAAAAAGATGGAGAGCAGGATAGCGATCGTAACGAGGGCCAAACCACCGAATGCTTTCCAAGGGAATCTTCGTATAGAAGTTTTTCTGTGAGTGGGTTAGATACCTTCCAGCGTGTGCTCCTAAGCACGTACTTCGCGTCGACTTTGTCCTACAGATAGAAGGTCAGTGATCGGAGGCGACGACGAAGGCAACGACTTACATCTTTCTTCGAGTAGCCAAAGATGCTGGAGAAGGTGACAGGACAAGCCTTAGTCTCCTTGGTGTCTTTGGTTTCGGTGCTCATGATGGCTAGAGGTCAAGTTCTCGCGCTGGGGGACTTAACTAGACGAAAGAAGTTGGGAAAGAAAGAAAGACGGGGGGTCATCTTTCATATGACTGGGCAAGTCCCGTTGCAAGTCTGAACGCGAAGATGATTGAGATTCGATTGAGATAGTGATAGCGAACTCGTAGCGAACATTCAGAGGCGGCGAACTGGTTCGGGACCCCGGAACCTGCTTCGTGGGAAGTGAGATCAAGTTCAGGCAACAAGTCAACTTCAACCAACACTACTTTCTACTTCTCCTTTCATGCGCCAAAGCATTGGTACGAATACAGTACTTCTTCAGCCAATGGCACACTTACCGTTTAGCCAATATGTCTGAAGAGAACCGAACAGAGCACGTCTTCCATGAACGGTGTCCGGAACATGCTCCTCACCCCAGTCTCGAGTTACTTCCCGTGATATGCCACTGCCAGAATGCATCGCCCAATATGCGGTCAGATTCTATGTTATCGATGGAGGCTCTACCCTAGCGTGTACCCCAGATCTTAGTCCCGATTCATATCTCTTCGTATTGAACTAAAGGTGCAAGGAAGGACGCGTCGCTTTCACCCAGACTTCCACCAATGTCGCTGCTTTCCAAACTCTACGGCAAAGCGAAGGACGCGAAGGACGAGAAGTCCGACGACAAACCCCACCCTCTATGGCACCCATCCACTGACTGGTATGACGGTCCAACCGGCCAGGCACTCAGGGATATCCTAGAAACCCTGCTTCTGTCTATTCGCTCTGTACCCCAGGCTCTCGATGGGTACTACGACCACCAGGTGGATCCCAAAACTGAGTCGCGCGACCGTAACATCGCCGCAAAGCTCAACGACCTTCTCGCTCCCTACATTTCTAAAGAGGCAAAGCCCGCAATTAGTGCTAAAATCACTGTAAGTTGGCCGACCAGGCAAGTCCACTGGAGGCTAAAATTTCGCCCCGCAGGCTCTTGTCGACAAGATTCTTCATCCTCAAGCTGAGAATGACCGTCTCGGATTCGTGAGTAACGCGTTTACCTCCTCTGTCCCTGACTAATCCTGTCTTCCAGTTCGAGGACTTGCTCTCCGTCTTGTCGTTGTCACCGCCCGACTCCAAGGCTGGGCGCCTCCTCGCAAATAAGGCCGTTGGAGTCCTCTACAACGCCATCCCGCACCCTGTCGACACCTTGTTAGATAAGAGGTACACCTTCCGACAAGCTGATGGTGGAATGAACAACATCCACGTCCACACTGTCGGCCAGGCTGGTCAACCGTACGCCCGCAGCGTCCAACCTAAGAAGAGCATCCACCCGAGCACTCTTCCAGACCCCGGGTTGATTTTCGACCACCTGCTCAAAGCTAGAGATGTAAGATTTCTGTCTGACTTTTCTCAACGAGATGCTAATTTGATCGTCTTTGATTCTAGCGTGTTGATCATGCCGGAGGAAATTCCGCGCTGACCTTTGCCTTCGCTTCTCTCGTTACACACTCACTGTTCAAAACCAGGATCTCTGACCTGTGGGTTAACGACGCCAGCTCCTACCTCGACCTCAGCCCTCTTTATGGAAATAGTGAGCTTTTCTTCTGTTCCCCCCGAGTGTGTGCCGTAAGCTAATTGCTCCGTAGCTGCTGCTGAAGTGAAGGCGATACGTGATCCATCCAGCGGTGGTCGTGGCTTCATCTACCCCGATACCTTTGCCGACGAAGGACTCGGATTCCTTCCCCCAGCTGTCGGCGCGTTGATTGTCCTCTTCAATCGCAACCACAACTATATCGCAGGACAAATTCTCAAGCTCAACGAGAAGAAGAAATGGCTCCCTTATCCCATCTCTGATGCCGCGAAGGCTATGGAACAGGACGACGAGATTTTCGAAACCGCTCGTCTCATCAAGTCAGTCGTAATCTCTTTCGGTCCCTGTCTCTCACTCATCACTATCACTTTGATCCTTTCAGTTGTGGTCATTTCATTTCCATGATCAGTAAGTCGTATACGATGTGGTGGAGGCGCTTCGTCTGATATCTGGCTTAGTGAACGACTATGTCGCTGGCTTCCTCGGTCTTTCTGAGGGCAACGCCTGGAGCATTAATGCTTTTGACGTCAGTGCTATCGTCGTCCTTTTTCTTCCTGTCCCGCAACTCATCCTGCTACCGTAGCCCATCAAGTTGATGAATGGCTCCAAGGTCGAGCGTGGACAGGGCAACCACGTCAGCGTCGAGTTCAACCTCTTGTACCGAGTACGTTCTAGCTTCCCCCTCTCCCCATCTGTGTCTAAAGGTCAAAATTACAGTGGCACACAACAATATCCGCTCGAGATGAGGAGTGGACCAAGACGTTCTTCGCAGGGCCAGGACTGTTCCCCGGCAAGGACCTGGAACAGATTGCTGTTCCCGAACTCATTGGAGGCTTGGGTCAATACATCGCCTCCTCAGCAAAGACTCCGCCCCACAAACGTACCTTCGGAGGGTATGCTTACTCCCTTCAGCCTCGAAGATGTGATGCTGACTGTTCATTGATTACATAGGCTGTCGCGTGGTCCGGATGGCAAGTTCTCTAGTGACGACCTCGCACGAATTCTCCAAGATGCCACGGAATCGCCTGCTGGGCAGTATCGCGCGCGTGGAACTCCAGCATGCCTCAAGCCTATCGAGATGTTGGGTATCAATCAAGCTAGACGATGGGGTGTCTGCACGGTACGTCGTTGAGACCTTATTGTGGCTTGCTGGGGCCTTGACCAACATACACGATATCAGATGAACGAGTTCAGGGCATGGCTCGGCTTGAAGCGTGAGTAATTTTCTATCTTCAGTTGATAAAGTGCTTATGTCCTATTCAGAGTTCGACAGCTTCGAAGAATGGAATCCCGACAAGGAGATTGCTGTGAGCCTTGGTGTTCCTGCTACCTAGTCTCAGCTTCTCATGTGTGGTTTAGGACGCCGCTCGCGATCTCTATGGTCACGTTGACAACCTCGAGCTTTATGTGAGTATCGTGCTCTAGGATGTTCATGTTTCGTGCTGATAGTGTCTGAAGACCGGTCTTCAATGCGAGCAACACATGCCCTTGAGCCCTGGCTTGCGGTTCTCCTGTGGCTACACGGTAAGTAACTCTCTTCGCTGAAGTACTACTGTTGTTTGACACTACTCTCCCCAGATGACCCGGGCTGTGCTCTCGGACGCTATCGCTCTCATTCGTGGTGATCGATTCTACACGACCTCGTTCACCCCAGAGCATTTGACAACTTGGGGATTCCACGACGCTACGACTCGCCCTGATAGCGGCGGATTCAACGCGCACCGTAAGTTACATTTCGACATTGCTTGTCGTATGTCGGACTTACCTCTTGTTTCTAGTTCCTAAGCTTCTCATGCGCCACTTCCCTCGCCACTATCCGTTCAACAACGTCTATGGTAAGCTAACCCGGTATTAACCACTTCGACGTGGCTCACTGAAAGCTTTCTAGGCATCTTCCCCTTCTTCACACCCCAAAAGATGAAGGATAGTCTGGAGAAGCAAGGTCTCATTACCACTAAGCCACCCAACTACATCTTCACTCGCCCACCTGCTCCTGGCCCCATTCCCAAGTTCATCGATACCTTCGAGGCCATCAATGTCGTCTTCAACGACCCATCCAAGTTTGTCTCCGGGTACAACCTCTCTGGATTGGGCGACGGCTACGGCTTCATGATGGCCTTCGATAAGAACCCACAGTACGTCCTTCGACCTCTCTCGACGAGGGTCATGATCAGCTGACTCGGTGACTCACAGGCACGACAATGACAAGGCAATGGTATGGAGCCACATGTGTAAAGGCTAAGTGCAACAGGCTAACAAGCTGATAGGCGGTCAATGCTACTGTTGGTCCCAAGCCTCAGTTCGATGGCTACGTCAAGTGGTTCAAGGAGGCGACTCAGAAGGAGCTCAAGGAACAATCGATCAAGTACACTCTCTTCATGATCTATCGCTGCCGCGCCGTCCTGACCTCCCGCCACTTTTAGGGTCGGTAAGACCAACTACGTCGACGTCTGGCAAGTCGTCAAGACCGTCCATACTTATTGGGCTGCTGAACAGCTGGTATGCTGTCTTGGGACTTTGGCGTGCTACATATCTGACAAACGTCTCTTTCCAGTGCGGCATTTCTCTCAAGACCAAGGAGAACCCGCGCGGCAAATACACGGTCAACGAGATCTTTGACTACTTCTGTGATCTTGTAAGGCTTATTCTTTGTGCTACGCGTGTTCGCCGCTTACAACTGCGACTTTACAGTTCACGGCGTCGTTCCTCGGTATTGGGGACACTGAGAATTTCTGGGATCTCTTGGCGAAGGCTCGCAAGGCTAGCGATGTGATTCAGGGAGGGACTCGAGAGTCAGTCATCCGTGTTGGTCCAGATCTCGACGATCCTAAAGGAAAGGACGACCCATACCGTGTGGTTAGTGTCATTCTCGTCTTTTACTCAATTGCGACCTAACCGTCGACCTTCGAAATACCCAGGGTGTTCTCAAAGGATGGGCCCGCGAGATCCAAGACTACTATAGCCCTCCTGATGACCAACCCTGGTGGAAGTTCATCTCTCGTCTCACAGCGACTAAGCGCCCTGTCAACGAGATTGTTGCTAACATTGTCGGTCTCGCGAACGGATCGTCTGTTAACCAAGCTCATACCGCCATCAACGTCATCGACTTCTATCTTGAGGAGTCGAGGAAGGATAACCTGAAGGACATCCTGAGCCTCATCGCAAAGAACGACGCGGCGAGCAATCAGCGTCTCAGGGGTTACATTCGTGAGGCCATGAGTGAGTGATCACCCTTCTTCCCTCACTGCAATCAATCGCTGACTTTTAGCTTTTCTTGAAAATAGGGTTGAACCCTCAATTCACCGGTCTCTGGCGTGTTGCGGTTGTAGAAACTGAAGTCCCGACTGTCGGAAAAGTCAAGCCAGGTGAACGTATCTGGGGTGGATTCAAGAAGGCTCATTTGAACGTATGTGGATGCCATTCCATTCTCTCTGTCTCATCTCACATCGCTTCGTAACAGCCCATGGACTTCCCTAATCCTACGACTGTCGATCCTACTCGTGATCCTAGCAAGTACCAGCTCAATGGTAAGCGAATAAGCTCTTATCTTCTTGACGACTGAACGACCTCAATTTACCCTCTCAGGTGGTGGATTCCACTTGTGCATCGGTGTCGACTTCGCCATTGATGTCATCGCCGAGATTCTCAAGATCATCCTCCCTCTCAAGAACCTTCGTCGTGGTCCTGGTGACTCTGGGCGTCTCGTGAAGACTACCAAGATCTTCAACCTCGTCGAGGTATGATTCTCTGGGTACAGTCGTTGTAAACCTTTCATCTGACCGCGGTAATCTAGACCAACCAATACGTGAAGGCCGACGGTTCCTTGAGTGACTGGCCTCAGACCATGAAGATTGGTGTACGTGTCTTTTTGGCACCATTTGATGTTATACTGACGGTCGTGTCTTCTAGTGGGATGATTAAAGAGCAGGCCTGCTACAATTCACCTTTTCACTTTCATTGACGCTCCCATGCCTACCTATGCACAGTACCTATGCCCGCCTCGCTACAAAAGAATGTTCGCTACGACAGAGATCCCACATGTATATGTACTACTAGCCTCGAATAAGCAATCTGGACACTTTCTCTATGTCGAATCATGTCGTTGGTAAACTTCCGAAGCTTCTCGCAGCCTGGTTGAAACCGTCGCTACCGTTGTGATCCAACTACATTAACTCCTGTCCGAGCTGATCGTCTTTTGGGCTCGTTGACTGGGAGTGAGAAGACCGAGAACGAACTCGAGGCTCGAGATCGATGCCTTCTCTACTAGAAGCCTTCGGGAGGCTCGCTTTCAGCTATGCTCGCCATTGTTCGGTGATTTATCGTTGGATCCCCAACAGTAACCAACACTGCCTCGAGTCTGTAGTGCCTTGCATTGTCCCAGCGGATGAAATTCTGTACCCCAAAAATCAAAACGCGATTTTTTTTCTCCCCATTGTCCTGAGACCGGGGATCTCAAGAGTAGCCAAATTATGAGATATACTTGTCAGTGGACAAGGCCTTCCAACTCCAAATTACAAGAGGCCAGCGCCTCAAGCGAAGTAGACAAAAGCGGAAACAGATTCCCATGAGGCAGGGTGCATGGACACGAAGTCCAAAGTTTTGGTTTGTTCGCGACGGCATTCTCAGAAATCTTCCAGGGCTCCACTTAGACGACATTAACGCAGCAAGGCCTGCCCTTTGGCTCATTTGAGCCCCATTTATGACCTTTATATCATGGCCAATGCCAATCCAAGGACTATCAGCAGGATGGATTCCATGAAGGTATGTTCTATTTCGCGGTTATTTGTATTTCGACATTTGACCTTGGCGTTCGCTGGTGTTATTGAAGACGCTCGAAGATGATGCCCCCGTCTCGCCAACCCAAACGCAATCTACTGTGAACTCGGCGACAACGTCCACCTCGTATGCATCCAGCTCGCCCCCCGGGCCCTCAACACCACCGCCAAGAACAAATAGATCGAGGTATCCTGACCTGGGCAGAGTACCTCTCCATCGAAGGGGAACGTCGAAAACATACGAGAGGCTGGAGGATTTGCTCAAGGAGGCTGGGTACAAGGAAACGCGTGTGTTTACCCCAGAAACCGATCGCAAAGGCACCAACGACGACAAGGTGGACGACAAACCAGGTGGTATGGGGGCCGTCGTCGAGTTCCTCACCCAGTTGTTCCCAACGGGTGCCGCAGAACCGGATCGCACAGAGGAGGAGACCTACTCGCCACCGCCATCTCCGCTGCAACGGCGTGATACGGCGGAGAGTAGTAATGCTCAATCACCCTCCAGCGAGAGTTTCTCAGATTCAACACCCCGGCCAACACGACATGTTTCAGAAGCCAGGTATCGGTTGATGCAGACCTACCAGAAGTACCCCCCGCATCCCTCGGCGGATCTCTCGAGGCAGAGTTCTCAGGTGGTATTGCATCAGCCGAAACCGAAACGCGACGTCTCGCTCGCTCAGCCTCAGCCGTCCCTGGCTGGCGCCTACCTCCGCCATATGGCCTCTTCGACCAGTATTCAACCCCCACCTCGACCCAGTTCAACCCCTGCCCGCGGACGGACTGCTTTTTCATTCAAAACAAAGCGCAACAGGCGTATCAATCACGATGAAGATGATCCGAGCATCATATTCAGCCAGAAAGGCAACGGGGAGGGCGAAGAGGAACACCAGCCCCCACTACCGGATACCTGGCTGGACACGGTAACACGCGCACTTCGTTTTGGAGGTCACGCGGGCGGTCCTGTGCACGATGTCCATCAACCTCCAATGAAGCAGCAACAGCAGCTGCAACTCCAGGCACCCCAGCTTCGAACATCTCGCAGCACGCTCTCCCAAACTACTGCGAGCACAACGAGGCATCGGACTGGACTGTCCGACCAGACGAATACGTTCCTGGCGCCCCCACCCCTGTTTGCGATGATCGAGCAGAGCAGGGCAGGGAGGAGTGAGAGCCAGGTAGCACGGACCCGCGTCGTGTGCCGCAGTGCACCAGGCAGTCGAGCGAGTTCTTTGACACGCCGGGGCAGTGAGAAGCGTGGGCGAGGAAGGAGGAAGCAGAACCACGGGGAGATGGACCGTGTCCCTAGCCTCGCGAGAACCCAGACCGAGGACGATACCTGGAATCATGGGAAGGGCCAACCATCGACGGCGAATGATGTGAAGAACCGGTACTTGGCAGCTGGAGGGACCGGTGGGGATCCTGATAGTCATCAGTCTGCCAGTGAGGAAGAGGAGGACGACGGAGAGTTGAACTTGTCGAGGATGCTGGTCCATCCGAAGAGGCAGCATTCGATCCGGAGTCTGAGGAAGCATTTGAATAGTGCTGAAGGGATACCGAATCGAGGATCGTCGAGCGCTGGTGGACGCAGAAATCCCAGGTCGCCGTTATACGACGAGGACGATCATGCGGAAGAGTATGGGGTTGGGTGGACGAAGCGGAGTAGTGCGGGTGAAGGCGACGATGACGAAGAGGAGGCTGAGACCTACGCGCGATTTGTAGAGGGGTTTGACAGCAAAGGTCGCAACGCTGGACCCTCGAGAGGTGCGGTACCCGCTTGGGGACGGCAATGATTTTGAACGAACAAGAACAAGAAGACATGAACCCATCCTTCCTTTCGAAGCAAGATATCTTTCTCAAGCAAACGGCATATGTATTTCTACTTCATTTCAACGATCACCAACCAATCAAAGTTCTAATGGTCAAGCATTTCACCCATCGGTAACGCAGTATACGCAGCGAAGCAATTTATCTTACATCCTTCCCAATTTCTTGGATCTTTACAGGTGTTTTTTCTAATCGTAGTCTTTCACCCCCCTCCTCTCTTCTTCTTTATTCGTAATCTATCACGACTACTATTGTCTTTCTACCCTTCTTCGACTGACTTCGCCCCCCATATGGACCATTCTTAGTTTCCTCCTTTTCCCCCTTCCTTATAATTCTCTGCTTACTTGTTGCACATACCTTTCAAGTTCTCTTTCATGGATCGATTCGTGGAGCCGATACCGTTCATTCATTCATTCATGGTGTATATTATGGTCACTCTTTTCACTGCGCCGCCTCATTTTCCGAAATGCCTCTCCCCTCTCTCTTTTGTCACCTAATCCATCATGCTAATCACCCGGGACGCATATTTCTAGTAGTCATCTTCCCCCTTGGTACACAGTATGCAAATGACCATTCGCTGTCCTCCTGTTCATTCTTTTTTCGTCCGGTGTAGCTCGAAGTAATAGTCAATATTTGGTAGCTCGGTTTGTCAATGGTATATCGCGTTTTTTCTTCATCGGAGCTGGGTCAGGTGTGAACGCGATTCTGGGGTTTTGGTGTGTTGCTTTGCTCCGCGAGATGGCCGTCCTTCTTGGAGATCCACTCAGACGCCCTATCATCGGTTCAGTGGTCTAGTGGTTATGATTTCTGTCTCACATTCAGTTCACAGAAGGTCCCCGGTTCGACCCCGGGCTGAACCACTTTTTTGCTCTTTTCAATCTCCTCACCGAGTACACCGAATGCCCCTGTCGTTCTTTTGTCATCTTTCGCCATTATCGACCCTTCGAGCTTTTTCCTCCTGAGCCTGAGTACTAGTCCCGAGTAGCTTGGAATCCGCCGACTTGGATATGACTGCCCGAGTATCCGGCAACCGGTGCGATGGATGATCCCAGGCTTGAACGTAGACAACCACCACCTGGGCACACCTGCTAGGCCCACATTGCGACCGCCGACAGCCAGCAGAATCGATAACAAAGTCAAAACTGCTCAAAAATGTCCTATTCGCCTCCAATAAGGCGTCTCTCCAATGCTGGCAGCTCCACCCGGCACCAGGAGGAGCTCATCAATGCGTACGAAGCGGAGGAAGAGCGTATAATAAATGTGCTATCGCGTAAATTGGAGCAGGTATGTCTGCGGTCTTGAATTGGGGTCCAGATCTAAAGCCTAGTTCGTTGCTGGCTTCAAGCTTCGTCAGGAGAAGATTGGATTGGAGAATGTGCTCGAGGCAGAATCGGAATCGCATGTGAATCGCCTGTCGAGGGAACTCTCGGCCTTGCGGATAGCGCAGCAGCAGCTACAGCAGCAGGCGGCGAATGGTGCCACTCCCAGCTCGAGTGGTAGCAATGGCGTCTTTAGTCTCTCTCCAGAGATTAATAGGAATGGGTTCCGGCCTCTTGAACCTAGTCCAGAGGTTATGCTGGAGACCTTGAGGAGGGAGAACGAGCAGCTGAGGAACAGGTTGTCCGATACCGAGCGGGAATATATTCGGATTACTCGATTGAATGATATCTATCGAGAAGAGCTGATAGACCATCGACGACGGGTGAGTATTTTCCTACCTGGAGCAGTACGCAGCTGACAGGAAGGAAAACAGCTGAATCTCCCTCTGGACAACCTTATAGGGATGCCGTCGTCTGACCCTCTGTCCCAACCGACACACCAGAGAGGGTCGTCGTCGTCGTACTCAAACGGCTCGTCGCCGTCCACCTCCGTCTTCCATGCACCCGCTCTTCCTCGGACATCGCACGCCAATGCCGTCCCCATTCCTCGTCCACCATCGCAAATCCACAGGCCCACAAACCACATTCCATCAGGGCTGAGCACCCCGCTGTCTCACTCACCTTCCTCTGTCTCCGACGCTCCCTTCCCGTTCTCGCCTGGCACCGGGGCGGCGAGCTTCCAGAGTGCAAATACCAATATCACAAGCCCGCCATCATCTGCTTCGTTTAACCAGCAAAACCAAATGGCCATCCCGCCAGGGAGAGCCTTGACTTACCCTTCCGTGCCCCCACCTTCTCTCTCTTCATCTTTCGGCTCTCCGAGTATCTCCTACCACATTCCACGAGACCCGTCCCTGTCTCCTATTGAGCCGCTCAGTCGACGCAACTCTAATGCCAGAAGAGGTAGCGTGGATAGGTCGAGAGGTGCAAGCCGTCGAGCAAGCTTAGACTTTGGTGCACGCGTAGCGGAGACTGGTACGTTGGTACCTCGAAGTCGTGCGGGGAGTCAGAACTTGCAAGCTACCGCCGAAGCCTTTGACGACGGCGATGATCTCACTTCAAAGTTTGACTCGTAGGAGCAATGAACACCACTATTCATAAGTATCATCTGCAATCATGCCAACCCCTACATCAATCTTGTGGAGTCACCGCGACCCAAGTCAACGCCGAGTATGCACCACTAGCATCTGTTGTTGTGCACCCAGCATTGGATTCGCGGCGGCTTGTGTAATTATAGTTTTGTCGTTTCAAGTTCGATTTCGCTGTCTTGACCCGATACCGTAGTCTACATGTACATTATAGGCAGTAATATACGGCACACGTTCCCGCCGCCCGCCTTCAAAGCATACTTCCATTCACCGACTGTCAATTTAGCTCATGCCCTCCGCCCTCCTCCGCCCAGCCGAGGCGGGATCTTGCCCCAAAAAGGCAAAGAACCAGTCCCGTGGTAAACAATGTGGCGATGCCGCGCCGCAAGGACCCCGAACAGTGATGGCGCGTGGGCGCTGATTGGGCGGGATGTCGGCCATGACTCGGGGTCCGCTGCCTCATGTTCCATTGTTCTCTCCCTTTTATGGTTATGCAAGGCGGAAATCGAGTAGAATTCGCAACGCGTGACTCATCTTGAGCCCGCCCTATATAATGTGGTAGCTTCCCACATCGGGATGCTACTTGTTTCTCCCTCTTTTTATGATACGTGATACGTGTTGACTTGGTGTTCCCTGCCCCAACTCCCAAGGCCCAAAACGTACCAGCAACGATGTCATTTCCCTTTGGCCAGTTTACGGGTGCAACTGGAGATAATTACTCGACCCCTCCGACGCCGCATGATGCGTTTCCGCAGTGGGACACGATTGAACACGAGCAGCAACAGCAACAGCAACAACCGGAGGGCGGGCAGCAAGGAAGTACCCATCAACATGAACAACCAACTCAGCCAGACTTGCATTCGCCAATCCCAGGAAGTTTTCCACAGACAATACAGCTTGAGGCTCCTCCGATAGTTCCCTCGCAAGCCCACGAAGATATGCCCGTCCTTCTCCACCCTGTCCAGCAGCACCAAGACCCAAGGTCAGAGATACCCGTGCTGAATGAATGTTGTCAAGTCAGTTGTATGTTGACGTCGTCTCTTGTTTTCTCTTTGCACTTTTGATTGTTGCCCGAAATGCTGTTAGCACCGATAGTCAGAGAAAAGTGCCTACTCCTCAGCCTCAGCCCAGTGGTTCGATGATGATGCGGTCGGGGCGAAGACAGCAGCAGCAGCACCAGCAGCCACATCCGTACAGGAGAGGATCGAGCTCGACTTCGGCTTCCGTAGCCGCAGCTCGCCAACAACAGCAGCAGATGCAGCAAGTCTTCCCAGTTCAGCCGCCTCAGCCCCCGCAACAGCAACAGCACCACGTACACTTCGCTCCTCCGCCAATGGTAAGGCAGACCAGTGGAGGGATTGGAGCGTCGACGTCAGCGAGACCGTCGCCATTAGTTCCTTCACCGTCCAGTAGGATCACGACCTTTGGCTCCGTCAGGTGAGTAGTATGCTAGAGCTCGTTGAAAGAGTGGCTGTTGACTACTAGCCGCTAGCAATTCACCCGTAGGCACCAATCCTCCGTCACTACGAACGTCCCCCCGGGGTATGGAACCCCCAGCGCTGCCGCAGCAACACAATACAGCATCGGCCGCACAACAAGCTCCACGACCCAGGTCGTACATCATCCGCATGGACACGCACTATGATCCAGATACGCATCTGCTGACGGCGGTGCTTGAGGTGCCAGGTGTCAGGCGGGAGCATCTGTCGGTGAGGCTGTCGACGTGCTCGTATAATCGTGTGAGGCAGATTACAGTGAGCGGGGCAGTCCTTCCCCCGTTTTCAGACGTGGTCTCGCCGTTGATCATCAACCCGGCTGCTGGCGCGCTGGGAGCGACCGCGAGTGAACTGTCGACAAATGTTTCTGTGAGAGAGCGGAAGTATGGCCCTTGCCAGCGAGTTATACCAGTGCCTTCTGATCTTAAAGTGCGCACCTTTTCCTTTTCTCTTGTTCCTGTTTCTTCACTCTCGGCGATACGTTCGCTCGCTGGGCCTCGTCGGCTTCGTTTCCGTTTCTTGCCTTTTCTTCCTCTGTGAGACTTGTGAGCGATTTTTTGACGCCTCCCCCAAGCGTGAAGACATTGAGGCGCGGTTACAAGACGGTGTTCTGATGCTGAGATTCCCGTGCGGCGTGCCGGCTGACGAGGATGGCGAAGACGTTGCTGTTCTTTGACCTGAGTTGAGTTTCCTGCTCCGCCGCTGCGGTTGCCTCTCCATTCGACTGCCAGCAAAATCCACCGAACCCAACTCTCTTGAAGACAAGTTCAATTCGAATTCGGAGTCACTAGGACGCCGAACATTCCTGCAACACATACCCCACCATCGAACACATCCCCACTGAACAGTGAAAATTAGAACTGGACTGGTATACATTCATAAGACGATTGATTTCTTACCAACTCACAGCTCACTTCTCATCGCGATATACGACTCTGTCCCCCCGGCTCTGGTCGGCTTTCTTGGAATTTCTTGGACTGTATCATAGTATCCCCACCTCCCTATTGCATGCATCTCCTCCTTCCTTGCACACTCCACTGCCTATGATTATGAATATGAATATTAGCTATGTACCGCATCGTTGTCGTATTTATTCGCATCGTTTTCGTACCGTATTCAAGTGTAGATTTCGACTAGTTTTCTTGTAAATGCACGGCTCCTTCGTTGATACTTTTTCGAAAACGGTGAGAGCGAGGTGAGGGTGAGAGCGTTGGATGCGTTGTGACTATATTGAATAGCGTTGCTTTCAACGTTCGTTCTGAAGGAGATTTGACGGTCAAACAAAAATATTTCGAGTACAAATAAGAGCACGTGGCAGAATTGATGGGAGTGATCATGATGAGCGCCAGGCTGTCAGCAAAGGTGTTCATCTAGCTTTTCATCGTCTCTCATTTTACTGAGCTCGGTTCAACGTGCGCTCAATTCTCTCAGTCGCACACCCCACTCACCCCCTATCGAACGCTGCCACACGGATTGACCTATTTGCCGCCCAAGCGCTGGCTAACCTCAAAGCCTTCTGCCTTCAAGTTCAAGGCAGAGTCAATATGTGCGCGCTCGGATTCTTTCGGAGGCCTCTTTGGCGTTCAGAAGAGGCTGTGGCTTCCACCGTGTGCTTCTGGAACTTTGATTCCGTGATATAGCTTCAAGGGTTTGCATATCGAGAGCAATCTCCGCCACTCGATACCTCCTGGCCATGTCATGAAGGTTTAGACCCCATTGTGCCCAGTTGGTGTACTCGAGATCGTGGATTTACGCCAGCTTGGTGGGACCAACCTCAAGATTCACCCAGATTGGCAACCACAAGCACTCGCGGCGGTGCCTCTCGCACCGGTTTGTCACCCTTCTGTGAATACCCTCATCCTACTAACCAAGTCAAGGTAGGGAATGGTGATAGGGCATTTTAATTTCCCGTATCCCCGGCTCGCAACTTCTTCTCACATGTGTGCCTTTCCAACGTGCTAACTCTATCATTTCGCTCATCGCTTGTTTGGGACAGCCCTTCACCTTTGAGGCCTATGAATCCCGGGGGTTTATATGACGAGGCGCATGCTGAGTCTCTCCTATTCCAGCCCATCCCTCCAGGTTCGAGGCCATCATCGTACAGCATACCCTCATCTTGAAACCGTTGACTGAGCCAGACTACTTACGTCCACAATGTTCCTCCCATGGCTCGGTATCGAAGTCAGCTATCTTGATTTGTTATGGAACCTCATAGTGTAGGTGTACATGGATGCTTCAGTGGATGGTCTGTCGCTTATTTCCTTCGGTTTAAGGTTCAATCGTGCCAAGTATGAGCCGCGCTGCAATGTTAGAGGGCGATGTTCGACTAATATACCTCAGAGAGTCCCAGCCATCACTATCGGACGCCTCTCTCGGGTCGTTTGTTAGCTTGACCAGGTCGGTCGAGGCGGACGACGTGACAAAGCCCCAGGTTCCTGTTAATATCAAGTCTTCGTAAGTTTCAATCTGACTCTACCGCGGCCAATAGAAACGCTGACGACGAGGCAGGGAGGCCCCCAGACTTTGGGCGCTTATCATTGGAATCAATGAATACATCTATCCCACACCCGACCTGGAAAAACTGAAAGGCGCTGCTCCCGATGCTGATGCGATGGACCAATATCTGAGGACCAGCCTGAATGTTCCAGAGAGCCAAATCGTCAATTTGCGCAACCACCAGGCGACCCGTAACAAGATCATCGCCGCGTTCCACGGTCTGCGCGACAATCTCAGAATCAATTATCAAGATCCCATCCTCATCTACTACGCCGGTCACGGAAGCGAACTGCCGCTGAAGGAGGGAAAAGTTCAAACTCTGGTTCCAGCTGATTATCTTGCCGGAAAGACAAAACCGATCCCAGATCGTACCGTGGCTGCTCTGATCAATGGCATCGCGAAGAGACATGGCAATAACATCGTAAGCTTTATTGAATAAGTAACGGAGAGCTTCTCATGCTCAACCACTCCCATTCAGACTGTAATCTTTGATTGCTGTCATTCAGGCTCAGGAACTCGTGGTGATGGCCAAAGAGGAGACACACTTGTGCGCGGTTGTACTCTCCGCCCCGACGACGTCCCCAAGGACCTCGACGCGGCCATCTGTAAAGACTATCCCGAAGCCGAATTCAAAGCCCGTGGAATGCGCTTTGCAGAAGGCTTCTCAGTGCAGGGAATGAAGTCGCATATTCTCTTGGCGGCATGTAGCGCTAATGAGCTCGCTCTGGAAGATAAGAGTCCCGAAGCTCACGGACGATTTACTACCGCCCTTTTGCGGCTCTTCAAAGAAATAGGTCCAGATCAAATGACATATGCCGACGTTTTGAGCAAAATCTCCCGGATTGAAGGGTGAGCTACACATATATTCCTCTCGAACTCCCATTAAGTGCAAGCCATGTTTCATCCCTAGACAAAACCCACAATGCGAGGGGTATCACCGAGATCGCATCCTTTTCGATGCCAAGGTTCGCCCACCCACTCGCCGCTGCTACGACGTCAAACCCGTAAAGGGAAAATCAACGTGCATGTTGGAAGGCGGGAAAGCCCATGGTATAACAGACGGCGCGCAGTTCACGCTTTACAGCGACCAGGCTGCCGTTGGGACCGGAACTCCCCTAGGGGTGATGGTTGCAAAGGGGCCTAACATCAAGCCTTTCAAATCTATCCTCGAGCCCGTCGAGAACGGCGCCCCACGCCTGACAGGTCCCGCGGTCGCAATCCAGACGAAGGCTGGGGTCTCGGAAGACCTTATCATTCATGCTCCCCTAGAGGACGAGTATATGCCAGTCTTCCAAGCGATTGCGCGAGAGATGTCCGGCGACGGTCCTGACCCTTGCAGGATCAGATTAGTTGGTGAAGACTCGGAGGCAGCTCAGCTCAAAATGACACACCATCAGCAAGGTCGGCTTGGCCTCATTCCTTTGGATCCGCTGGCGAAGAAACACGGGTTCACTCGTATGCCGTATACCGTTGATTCTGACGAGGATGATCTCCGCCGGATTCTCCGTGCTGCCGCTCATTATAACTTCCACCTCAACCTTAACCACGAGAATAACCAAATAAAGGGTAAGATCAAGATCGAATTCTTTCCCTTGGAGGAGGACTACGACGACAATTGCGAAATAGTTCTTTCTCCCCGGGAGGGAGAGAACATGCTCAGTCAAGATGGGACAATCGAATACGATATCGAGGAGGACACGAAATACGGAATGAGGATAAAGAACGAGACGCCGTGGGATCTTCACTATGCTTGCTTCTTCTTTGATCACGCAGACTTCAGCATCAGTGAGCTCGTATCATACTATGGCCGCCTTCGAGAATTCTAATCTTCATTTTCACGCCCAGCCGCTCTTTCCGAAGTCAACACCAAGACACAGTTCTCGAAAGACCACAATCTTAAAAAAGACTCGGAGGTGGAAATAGGATACGGCAGCTCAGGTGTCCCGCCTATCGAGACCGCTATTCCTGGAAATCTGAACGTAACCATCGGATTCCTCAAGTTCTACTTCACATCGGAGGCGGTCGATCTTTCGCATGTGCCTCAGAAGTCTCCCTTCTCTGAGACACGATCAATGAAGCAAACCCCTGAGGGGCAGAAGAAAGACGGCCCGGTCTGGGGTACGATTCTCATCCCTGTAATTCAGAAGCGAGCGCAATGAGCTGCGTACCTGGATGATTTAAATTCCCGCATACTTTGTCGTGTTCGTCTCCCCCGTTGACAAGCTATCTACCTACTTACCTGAACCGTCTTTTGTCGATAACTGGTGTTAGTAGTGCTCGTATCAGTAACAATACACTTTTGAAATCAGTATGTGTGCAAGACGAAAAAGCTGTGCCATATTATATGAAAGCGGGAAACATGATTGGCTGGCGAACACAGCTTAATGGTCACGATGAAAGTTGCAGACACGTTGGTCTCGAAGGGGCGGTCAACCTATTAGAAGAGACCCCGGAGCACACAGTACATGAGCCCCGGAGGTGAGATAGACGTTACCGAACTAGACTTCAAATAGCACGTGGCAGAAATTGATGGCAGGCGTGTGATGAGCGCTTAGACCAGCGCCTGTTTGGACTTCTTGAATGATATTTGTCAGACATCGTTTCTCTGTTGCCAGATGGGCTCACCGAGCTCGGCCTTGAGCGGTTTCTTTTTTGTTGACGGCCATCTGACCTCTTGTCGTCCATCCCACGCCTTGTCTGGTTTACCTCGAACAGGCGCCGCCAGTAGGTTGTGAACTCCCCCTCTTGGCAGTGTCAATTTAGGGCAAACTCCATAGCTCCAGACAGGGTACCACAGCCATGAGCAACAAAGAAGTGAGTAGATTGAGCTCACGGCTGAAGGTTCATGAAATTCTGCGGACCTTGGTCCAGATCGAGCTGAACCCAAAGTAGAAGCCTCAGGATCTCGCGGCCTCGAGTACTACTACCTTATCATCCTCTCATGGCTCGACTTACCAAGCCAAGATAGACAGTGGGGATAATGCGCTATGGCGGCTCATGTGTCCCGCATGATAGCTGCATCTCAGGCGTTTCAAGCCTATTCAACTTTATCATTCCTTTGGTTCACCTCTGGGCTTGTTTTGGCAAGTTGACGACACCGTAGAGCCTAAACACATCATATAAGCAGGTTATATTGCAAACCACATGCTGAAACTCCCTCTTTATCATTCCCCCGTATTTGACGCTGCCGCCTTCCCGCGCCTACCAAAGCCCCAAGCTGGTACTATGTCATCGTCTGGCCAGCAGGCCAGCGGCTATGTCGATCTGCTACGCAGAATTATGGCGTATGTACCTTCGGAAGACTCAAGTGCACGGTCTAATCTACCATCTCCTCTTTTTCCAGTAACTCTACGTATGAGTCACACTAAGAAATGGCAGGGCGATCCTCTAATGGACCTTGGCAGTGCCAGGTCGGCGGACTCAGACTCTCAACAATCAGTCGCCACGCCTGGATCGTATTTTCGCTCGAAAAGGCACCAGAAGAAAGAATCAAAGTTAGAGGCTCCCTTGAATGTTACAACCTCGTATGACCCTATCCGGCTTCGCTACATTTAACAAGAAAACTCACTCTCAAGCGCAGGGATCCCCCTCGACTTTGGGCGCTCATCATTGGCATCAATGAGTATGCCCACCCTTCAGAAGACTTGAAAAGGCTGAAAGGGGCTGTGCCCGATGCGAATGCGGTGGACGAGTACCTTCGGAAATATCTCCAGGTTCCGCCTGGCCAAATTGTCAACTTGCGAGACGAAGACGCTACCCGTGAGGGTATCATTGCCGCCATCAAAGGTTTGCGCGACAACCCAAAAATCCGCAAAGACGATCCAATCCTCATCTACTACGCCGGCCACGGAAGCGAAATATTGAGCAACGGAAAAACAGTTCAAACCCTGATTCCGGTTGACTATCTTACTGGAAAGACGAATCCGATCCCGGATCGCACCGTGGCTTCCTTGCTCAACGACATCTCAAAAAAGCACGGAAATAATGTTGTAGGTAATTTTAGATGGCTAACGTGGTCGTCGAGCATTAATTCGCGTCCACAGACCGTTATCCTTGATTGCTGCCATTCCGGCTCAGGCACTCGTGGCTCGGAAGTAGCTGAGACCCTCGAACGCAGATGCGAAATTTGCCCCAGTGACGTCCCTGATGATCTCGACGCGGATGAAGCCGAGTCCAGTGCCCGTGGAATGGGCTTTGCAGAAGGCTTCGCCGTGGAGGGTATTACTTCACATGTTCTTTTGGCGGCCTGTAGCGCCAATGAGCGTGCCTTAGAAGACAGAAACAGTGCGGAACCTCATGGCCGCTTCACCGCCGCACTTTTGCGGCTTTTCAAGGAAGTCCCCCCCGACCAAATGACCTATGTCGACGTTCTGACCAGAATCTCACGAATCGATGGGTGAGCCCGATACCTCTATGTCTGAAAGCAGCCTAACATAATCCTTCCCTCTTTTAATTCAGACAGAACCCACAGTGCGAAGGGTACTACAAAGAACGCGCCATTTTCAACGCCAAGGTTCACCCACCTACTCGCCGCTGCTACACGGTCAACCCAATGCTGGGGACAGCCCCCAAGTTCCAGTGCATCTTGGAAGCTGGTAGGGCTCACGGTGTAACGCATGGGGCGCAGTTTACGCTTTACAGGAATCAGGCCGCCGTCAAGGATGGGGACCCCCTGTGGGTGATGGAAGCGAAAGACGACAATATCAAGGCCTTCAAGTCGATCCTCGAACCTGTCGGCGACGCTCTTCAGCTAGCGAACTCTGCCATTGCAATTCAGACAAAGGCTGGGGTCGCGGAAGATCTTCTCATTCATGTTCCTCTGGACAACCAGTACACCGCCGTCTTCGAAGCGGTCGCTCAAGTGTCTGGATCAAAGCACAATCCTTGTAGGATCAGATTGGTGGACAGAGACAAAGCGGCACTCGAAATTGTACCCTCTCAGGAAGACGGCCGATTCAACTTCAATTGCATGGACCTTCGAGCTAAACAGCACAAGTTCAGTCGCATACCACACTCCGTCAAGGATTCGGATGTAGATCAGCTTCATCAAGTCCTACGTGCTGCCGCCCACTATAACTTCCAGCTCAACGTCAATCACCCCAACAACCAAATTAGGGACAAAATTACGATCGATTTCTTCCCCTTGAAGGTCGTTGGCTACGATGAAAGTATCAGAGAAGTCCGTTCTCCAGTCGAGGGAGTGAATATGCACCAGGGCGGGAGGATCGAATTTTTTACCGACAAGCACGAGATTTATGGGATGAGGATATCAAACAAGTCGCCCTGGGATCTGCACTTTTTGTGCTTCTACTTTGACCATGCAGATTTTAGCATCAGTGAGTCCTTGGAAAACCCCATTTCGAGATGCTGATCGTGTTGAACAGCCGCAATTACTGAGATGGACGTTGAAACTCGGTACAAGCAAGACTATCACCTCGAGAAGAATTCGGAAGTAGGGATAGGATACGGTGATCTAGGAGTTCCGCCGTTACAGTGCGACGTTCCTAAGGGATTGGACGTGACCATCGGGTTTCTCAAGTTCTATTTCACAAATACAGAAGAGGTGATTGACCTTTCCCATGTCCCTCAATCATCTCCTTTCGTAGAGACGCGAACGCTCAAGCCAGCGGAGGAGGTGCGCAGAAAGGATGAACCGCCGGTCTGGGGCACGATCCTCATCCCAGTCATTCAGAAGCGCAGGAAATAGCTTTCGAGGTGAACCTATGGTGCCTGCCGGATGTTTCGTAAGACTGCCAATTTATTTTCTTTCTGGCCATGTTGAGAGGAATTCGAATGTACTTGTATCAAATAACGCTATGGGTTAGTGGTGTATGTACCAGCAATTATGGCTCTTGTATTGCCTCTGGATGTTGTATTATGTGTATGTACCGAATTAAAGCAGATTCTTCAACGACTTATCGAAATCCGGTTTGAACTCGCAAATCGCAAAATCTTGACCGCAGCTTGCTACGGCGTAGTGCAAACAAAGGTTGTACAAACAAAGGCACGTGACTGTGCCACGCTTAGCCGCCGCGACGATTTGGCTGTGCTTGAATTTCACGCTCTCATCCCCGCACCCCGTTTCCAGGTCCCTCATTTCTTCTTTTCTGGCTTTATCGGTCAGGACCGAGCGCACGATGGTCGAGGACAAGTATATTGGCCTTGCCCTCGCGGTATCAAGCTCTCTGGCCATTGGGACCAGCTTCATCATTACGAAAAAGGTACGTGGTCCCTATTCGGCCTCAAGAGAGAAGGCTGATTGGGGGATGGGATGGGATCCAGGGTCTCAACGAAGCAGCAAATAAATCGGTATACGGACAGCAAGCCTCAGACAATCTAGCATACTTGAAGAGTCCAACATGGTGGGCGGGAATGACAACTCGTGTGTGGTCTCGTGAATCCTGTGCGGTGTTTTGCTGACGGTCGTTGGGCGTAGTGGTAATTGGAGAAGGTGCCAAGGATTTATGTTTTATGCCATGCTGAAGACTTACATTTCCTTGTCTAGTCGCTAACTTTGCTGCCTACACCTTTGCACCTCCAATATTGGTCACACCTCTCGGAGCGCTAAGCGTTATCATCGGGTGAGTGCGCAGTCTCAGGCCATTCTTGCGATGATATCCCTAACTATTCTCCAGCGCTATACTGGCTTCCTTCTTCCTCAAGGAACATCTCGGCCATCTAGGAAGATTGGGCTGCACACTGTGTCTGCTCGGCTCTCTCATCATCGTCCTTCACGCCCCCTCCGACAAAGAAATCAATTCCGTCGAGGAGTTCCTAACTTTCGCCGTCCAGCCAGGATTCCTGATGTATTGCTTCACCGTCCTCGTCTTTTCTCTCGTTACAATCTACTTCTTCGTCCCAAGGTATGGCAAGACCAACCCCTTGGTGTACATTTCCGTCTGCTCCCTGGTCGGTTCAGTATCCGTCATGGCCATCAAGGGCTTCGGTCTTGCCGTCAAGCTCACCTTCAGTGGGAACAACCAGTTCACCCATTTAAGCACATACCTATTCGGCGTCACCGTCGCTGGATGTATCCTTGTGCAAATGAACTATTTCAACAAGGCGCTCGACACTTTCTCAACCAACGTGTAAGTCCCCCAAATAGCCAAATAGCCTGTTCCGCTTGGATGAGTTGCTGAATTCGGACGACAGTGTAAATCCCATGTATTACGTTGGGTTCTCGACAGCTACCCTCGTAGCCTCCATCATCCTGTTCCAGGGCTTCAACACCGACGACACCGCCAACGCCGTATCCCTGTTGACCGGTTTTGTCGTCACCTTCCTCGGTGTCCACCTTCTCAACCTCTCCCGGATCCCAGAACCCCCAATCGACCATGACCACGGTCCACCACACTCGGCCCTTGAGGGCGGGCTCATGCACCCCCGTCTCAGTATCCAAGGCAGGATGTCCATCGATGGTTGGGCAGGCGTGGGTGTTTCCCCTGGTGGACCACGCAGCGCACATCACGGCCGACAAAGCTCCTTGTACCGCTCGCAAACAGACACCCTCTTTAACGCCTTTGACGAACACGAGCGCGGGACGAATGGGGATTCCGTTGGGCTGCGGAACCTGAGAGAACAGGAAGAAGAGGAATCAGACGATGATGATTTGACGCTGGAATATGATGAGAGAAGCCATTTGAGATCAAAGGGGAAGGGATCGATATCACAGCAGCAGCAGCAGCAACTTCAGCAGCAACAGCAACATCGAGGATCGCCTTTGCCGTCGAGGAATGGGTCGAGAAGTCACAGCCATTCGCCGATTCCTGGTACACCGACTGATGTACGGATAGCTGGTCGATAGTTGGGGTAAATCTTACTCTTCTTTTCTCTTCTTGCACCTTTTAGCTATTTAATAATTGGGACGGACGCTGAGACGTTGTTTGAGGTCGGCTTGAGACTGACTGTTGTTTATGGATTGGTGCCACTTGTCGTTGCTGTTGATTAAAAAGGGGTCGATGTGCTGCTCCCCCCGCAGGTTTCTTGTGATCTCTCTGTCTAATATACCCCTACTACATATTCTATTCTATGTATTGACACAGTAATAACCTCTACGAGTTTGCAAAGCAAGATGAGGGGCAAAAATGTGGCTCAACCCAGGGTCGAACTGGGGACCTTCTGTGTTCCTGTACGACGGGATGTCGAATCTTGTGAGACAGAAATCATAACCACTAGACCATTGAACCGATGACCTTGGCTCACCCACGTCACTCAGGGAGGCAATAGAGATTGATACAGCTGGGTTTGGGGTTTGACTTCGCCAACGGCGAACGAGACTTCGGCCCAATTCCTTGCTTTAGCGCTGAGTCCCTCCCGCTCAAATCCTTTCTCTCACCAACCTGTGCCCGCGAGCGCGATCAAAAAAAAAAACATAGCTCAAGTACGATGAGGAGCTGCTACAGTCAGTCTGAAGCTAAAGGAAGGAAAATGGGGTGGCGGCACTTCCACCCCAGCTGGTTTCAGCTCACGACAGAATTAGCAGAAAAGTGGCACACAGTCGATTCAGACAATACTACAGGGGCGGGAACCAAAGTCCAAACGTATAGAGGTATTCATGAACAGAAAATGAACCCTGTCAGAAAGTGATTCACCTCTTTCGAGGCTTAGCGGATGGGGCTTTCCTGGGGCCGGATTTCTTTACAGAACCTTTGGAGGCAAGAGCAGGGCGCTTCTTCCCTGGAGGAGGAGCCGGGGTCTTCTTCCCATTTTTTCCAGGAGAAGATGGACGTTTAGCAGAAGCGGTGGTTTTCCCGGAAGGGCGAGGTGGGGTCTTCACTCCAGGGCGACCAGGGAGTTTGGGCGAACCGGTGCCGGGGATCTTCGATGATTTCCCTGCAGATTTGGGGGAACTCGGGGGCGACACAGAAGTCTCTTTATTGAGCATGATAGCGTCAAACTCTGCATTTGGTCCAGTGTACTGAGTGTTTGCATAGATGGTCCTCGTCAAGGCAGTTCCCTGGGGGACGTAGGAGCAATGGATTTTGATTGTTTTCTGATACTTGAGGTAACTGTCCACAGCGCGCTGCCGAACGATGGCGTACTGCCAAAAATCCTTTGTTAGCCCGTTCGAGACATCTGTTCAAGGAGGTCAGAAATGACCCCGCGGGCCGACTGCCAGTGGAGTTTATAGACGCTGTACCTGTAGGAAATGACATTGGACTGTAATTTGATGGTTCCAATCAGCCCGAGGTTAGACTAAACAGGAAGCGGAACCGGGATACATACCCAGACAGGATATCTTGGTTTATGCACAACTTTATAGTATCATCCTGGGTCCCTTGTGTCAATAAATAGGTAGTATCGTCACTGGAACCTTTCTCGCGTACCGATGCCTGATCTTCCTTTGTTGCGACACGACCTCTGATCCTAATTTCATGTCAACAAGATATCGTGGTGTGGCTCATTCAACTTACTCGCTGCCTGGCTTCCATTCAAACACTGAAGCATGACAATGTCACAATGGCAGTTAGTTCTTTGGCCTTCAAAAGAATTTGTACGCGAACTCACTCAAAACGTGAGCAACTCGCTGTTTTTCGGTTAGATCCGGGCTAGTACCCAGCTTCGGGTCTCCCCAGCATACGTACTGTGCAGCAGCCATGGCACTATCGCTCATGTAAAATCCTCCTTCACTATCTTTGATGGCCGAAAATAAAGCGAGAGAGAGTTTGTGTGTGTAAGAAAAAAAAGCAAATCATGATAGAGAATGTAGCTGAGAGCTCACCTCCTCCCGGTGTTCCGTCTGAAAGAGGTCCGTTACAGTGCAAGTCTCCAATCCACTCAGTGGCGGAAAGCTTGGGCGTCTTCACCGACTCCGCGTGCATGGGGGAGGTAGCATGAAAAAGGAAGGAGTGATCTGTCGGCCCAGGGTGGGTAAGACCTTCGTTACGCCTGTAGAGAGTGACGGCCTAGAAACCAGAGATAAGTAGATGCAGGTATCATGCAACAATGTCCGATAATGAATCACGATGCATACCTCCGTAGTCGCGACGGGTAAGGCACCAATGCCTGTAGTGCTGAGAGTGACTACTAGACCCGCTAGTAGATATGTAGAAAGATGCGAGCTGAAGAAAACTTGCATGTTGACCAGCAATTTGAATACGACCTGGACAAGAAAGTGAGGATCAGACTCATAGATGAGCGAGTGGACAGAAGAACTGACCAGCGTATGGCTTGAGTTGGGTTGGTTGATCGTCAACGTTGGGTACTTAAAGCTTCAGAGGACCTCCTTTTAAAGGCTTTTAGAAGTGTACATGTGTGCTCGCGGACGCCGGCCATCGGCGTGCTCGCCCCCGCCCGCGCTGTTTGGCGAATCAAGGGAGCCCAAGAATGTAAACCTGTGAAGAGTACATCTTCTCTATGGAGATGCTCCTCTTCGCGAAAGCATTGACGATGGAACGGAGCTATCAGGATGGCATATGGCCAGCCAATTTACCCGAGCCTCAGGCTAGTCGCTCAGGAGTACGCCGAAGTGTAGTGAGATCACTGTCCCGCAGTCTGTCAGTGCTGAGGAACAGTCGCCTTGGTTGACGTGTGCAAACGACGAAATGGAGGTTCTTCCTAAGCCTCCCAAGTTTTGCCTGTGCTTTGTAGAAAGAGGCGTGCGAACGCAATCACGGCAATGACCGGCCGCCGGGTGTTCACAGAGCCTACAGTTACTGACCGCAGAACAACCCCTGCCCGACGTGAACGTTCTAACATTCATAGCTAGTCGCTGCTCCAGTCTCATTCTTAGAAACGCAGGTTCACTCAATAACGATCATGGCCTTCACTGCCACCTCCTTTGTGGGCTTTCTCATCGGTCTCGTCTCCATGAGTCCACAGTCCATATTTCTAGGGCGCGCATCCGAGGTACCCACCACATCGCCAAACTGAGATAGGCCGACAATTTGTGACCATCCCTCTCTCTCTCTCTTTTTCCCATCGAAGGCTCCGGTTCTTTGGCTGTATGGCACTCCTTCTCGTCGATACTGGTATCCCACATGAACGATCTAGCGCCGTTGGAGTATCAGTTCATTGGCGCAGGCACCCCGTCTAGGGGAAATTGCGTTCCTCTATCTGAGCTCTAGGGCAAAAGTCCTCTTGGCGGAATCGAAGATCTTGGTGACAACTCCCTGGGCACCTCTGAAGTCGACCAAGCTTGATCAAAGCCTTCCCCAGACTCACTCCAGATCCAGAGCGTCCCCTGTTTCAACTAACACACCCAGATGCTCACCATTTGGATCGCCGTACTAAACCGCTCCTAAGTGAAGCTATGCTCGGGCGGAGTCCTCGAATCTTTGGGCGTGTAGCGAGGAACCGTCCACGGGAAACATGTTGTGCTTGGGGTCTCTTTGTGAGGTGTCTACTATTTCCAATCATCTTCCTGGATGCTATAGTGCGTCTCGCCTGGTACGTCTCAAGCTAGTCCAGGACACCGTTGTGGGCACATCATAGGTCCACTGGTAGTCCTCAAAACACCTCAAATAGCCTTACAAAATCCCTGAGAGTCCGCGCCTTCTATCAATTTCAAGCCACTCGGCTTGAACTCACCACGGCGATCTTCTCAATGGCCAAACCGAACCGTTCTTCCAGGTACGAACTCACGCTTCGATCAAAGGACTAAAGTTTCTGCGCGGAAAGCAACACAGAGAATTCCGAATTCTTCCTGGGACCTGGAGCCAGAAGAAACTTCGGCGGCATCCTGGAGCTCTCACGCAAAGTCAGATGGGTGAACACGTAGACTCCAGAGCACCATTTCCTCAATTCAGCATCTCTTCGGCCTTCGGCGACACCTCGAGCTACGTATTGAATACTGTCAGTGAAAATTCCCCCGATGGACCGTGCAAGCGCGTTGTCCTCTTGCGCTCGCCACGTTCTCAACGGTATTGCATGCAAATCATAGCCCCAGTGGAGCCATGCTCTTCTGGGTCAAGTCACTTGATGACGGTGACGACCTTCAAAAAGGAACCATCGCGCGCAATCCCAAGTATCCACTTAGACGTTATCATTTAGTACTCCCAGCGCAATCTCCCGAAACACCTAATTTGAGCTGTGTACATTGTGAGCATTGCACCCAGAGAAGAACTGTCCGGAGTCTCGGGAACGCTGATCAGGACAGTGGCCAGACTTCTAGAGTTCGCGGGTACACTGGCTAATGTTTGGCTTCTTCATGATGATGCAGTGTGCACATGTTAGGAATACGAATTCGGCCATTTCATTGTCAAATAGAAGTCTTACTCCCTCGACCGTCTTGTAATGGGCATAATTGTACCATCACATGCATGTACCTAACGTGTGTGTACCACGATTCAATCTATCCCACACTCGAGCCCTCCCACCACAGGATCCACGGCGAGGCTGCGAAGAACTCCAAAGACGCTCGTGTTCTTCTGTAGGCTGTGGCCTTTCGAGCTTCGATTCCATGTTGTCATTGATACAGATCGTGATATACCACTTTACAAAATGCGTCAGCCGCGTTGTAGAAGTACCTCGAGTCATCTTCCATCTCATCGCTCTTCTCTTCTCAAGGGCGCCCGCGACATGTTGAAGCCGCCGAGGCGCTTCCCCCTCGCGCTTGGGAAAGCGAGTCACGTGAGCTGATGGCTGACGGCCACCTCCGATTTTCCGTTTCCGCTGTTGTCCGTAACGAACTCGTCTACTGTCTGCATCGTCTCCGAGCTATGGCCCGCCTTTCTTTCCAAGCACGTTCTCCTCTGCAGGCTTTCTTGGGAGTAAGCCTCTTCTCCAAGTCCTATCCAAGTAGCGGTGTGGATTAAGCAATTTATTCTAGGCTGCAGCCCCATGGTCACGCAGTGCTGCTGTGTGGGGTGTCGGCGCTGGCAGCGCTGTCTTCCTGGTGCGTATTCATCGAAATCACCTTGAAATTCGATGGAAGCTCACTATTATACCTTAGCTTCTCTCCGTGACACCCCTCGTCCGACGTGAGGTTCTGCAAAAGACACCCGGAGTTCGTTCTAATTTCCCCGTTTTGTCAACAACCCGTTCTGACATGAATATGTTCACTTCCAGCTCTCTTGGTACTTCGAGGACAAGACCCCTGCATCGGACAAGCCATTCTAAATCTGCGCTATATCCACCACCACCACTACTACCACCTGTTTACCAGCCCCAGTTTCGATACCACGTGGTTTGGAAGGGGAGGAAAGGCATTCCAACGTTCCTGGTCGACCGCTGCTATCAAAACTCCATTCGATACAAGTCAACTATGGTCTTTTTTTACCTCTAATAGAAATAGAATTGCAACATCCACCTTCCAGCCATCCTCCCAACCGTATGGAGGCACCCGAGGACTGTCTGTTCTGGCTAAACGCTTTGTGCTCTTCTACTCGTAGGTATGACCTCGAAAGCGGTCTTGAACCCGCTACCAAACCGAAAGATGATGCTCCCCGCGGTTCAACTGCAGGGCCAAGTGTAAGTATTCGGTGGCTTGTTCAACGCCTACTAAGATCTCGAAGATTGGGCGGCGAGAGAAGTCAAGTGTCTATCACCGCGACCCCAACCCCAACCAACACTTTGGAAATGAAATGGAATTCTACTTGAATTGATATCTTGCGGTTGGCAGCCGGAAGTGGTACAGAGTACAGATGTTTGATGGTATGAGCGGACAAACGAAGAAACACAAGGAAGCAAGAAAAGGCGTCATAGAATGAGCATTAACTACGTACAAGGGTTCGTCACAAGGGAGAAGGAAAGAAAGATAATGTGAAATGGAAACGAGATGGTTGAGACCACAAAGAAGATGAGTAGAGATAGTCATAAATCTCAAGGCAAGAGGCGTGTGTAGGAAGAAAGCCAAGAGGTCAAAAGCGCTCGACGGGTCAACGTCGAGACAATGTGCCCGAACACTGGAAGTTAGTACTCCGAAACAAGATATGAGGTAAAAGATGAACTGGATATACAGCAAAGAAAAATCGTCGTATGACATGAGGAAAAATAAGATGAAAAGGCGTGGCAGCGATGAAGTTGGAAGCCGGGGTTAGAACGATACGAGTTTTGAGAAGAGTGGATGCACCAGGTGAAAAGGTGGACGTAGCAAATTGGCCGTGGGATGGGCGCCGGGCCAAGTGGAGATCTAGAGAGAAAGAGGGGCACACCACATCGATAGCAAGCGAAAGTAAAGTGAACGCTTTTTCGACCTGTCCCGGCTGAGTGTATGAACGGTGAGGCGAGGCGAGGCACGTCTAGAAAAGACCAGCCACTCCGAAGGAGAGCGAGGCATCGCTGAATTGAATTCCTGTCACCATGGCATTCATGTCAAGAAAACATCCTCTCCAGCGAGCGTTTCCTTCAAGACGCCAATCCGACTCCAGGGGAACTGCATCAGGCGAGCAGAACGGAGCTCCACCGCAGTACACATGCATGGAGATGGACGCATACCAGGGGGCCACTTGACATGGAAGGACAAGCCTCCGACCTCGAAGGGGCGCCCTAAGGGGACAGGCAACAGCAAGCTCCGGCCCTCTGTTCGGGCAGTCAGCCGGGCGGTTGGTTCGGGGGTGATCCGTTTATCCCACACAAAAAGGCAAGAGGGCCACAGAAGCAGCGGATTATGCGATCGTGCCATGGGAAGGGGGGCGAAAAGGTGGGTGGGATAACTGCCGAACATCCATTTCAATCACCACAAGGGGGTGAGCCCAATTGGCAATTTTCGCTCTGAAAATGGGAATAGGTGGGGGTAGATAGGGGAAGTGGCCGTCGACGATGTGCTGAGGGAATGCCTAGATGGGAAAGGAGATACGAAGATATGCAGCAACAGCAATGGTGTGGAGGGGCGCGGAATTGAGAAAGCTGAGCGGGAGGAGGAGTGGAAGGGAGAGAAGGGGGTAAGGTTGAGTAGCGCCACTCCACAAATCATTGTCAGAGGAGCTTGGATTGTTTCAGGTGTTGACGGATGACCATATCCCTCACTATAGGCAGTCGTAAGAACAATTTAGTACACAGGATCAATGAAATGGTACGAACCACTGGCGATGATCCCAGCGGTAGTCGCCGCATCCGTGACGCTCGTGCAGAAAACGTAAAACTTGCGGGGGTTCGGCGAATATTCCCTATGAATCGCGCTGAATTTCCCTCGAAGGTCTAGATCCAGCAGATTAACATCCATCACAAGTCAGAAGGAGACGCCACATACATTTGCTCACGGCGTCGAGGGTGTTTTCTCGGTCACCGTAGCTTCGGATATATTTCTGTAATCTATAGTCGCCCACAGTTAGCTCAGGGAACATCAAGACAAAGATAGATAAGAAAAAGGCTTACCGAACTCCCGCATTGAGCTTCTTTTCTAAAATATCGCACTTGTTCAGGAAAAGCACGAGGTCGACATTGGCGAGAAGCTTATTTGAACAGACTGCCTTCCAGAGCAGCACAGAGTCCTCCTACCGAAGTTGTCAGCGATAAGATATCGGATCACGAATGCACTAGAGCCACCTACCAAGCGATTGACGGTTTTATCCTCAGTCAAGACCTGATCAAAAGCGGATATTGGGGCAAGAAAGATAATGGCATCTACGTCGTCGAAGAACGGTGCCCAGGTCGCTAGAGCGGGAAGAGAGGGTAAGATTAGATGAGATCTATCATGAGGCTAGGTCTGTACTCACGTCTCTATTCGATTGTGATATTCGGGAAGAAATGGGGCATTAGCAACGAAAATTAGGGTGGTCGAGGGAAAGATGATGTTTGGGGTCGCAAATGGCGGTGGGAAATATAGATGGCGGAAAACCTACCTGGCTCCGACTGCCTCCTACGTCCACGATACGCCATTCTGTACCGCTGTCTCTGCCAGCGGACACCTCCATCTCAAATTTATATTCCGCAACACCGACAGTTTTCAGCCGTGCTTTGAGTACGTCGTCTAGGGTCAAAAAATCAGTTTCCGGTGCAAGTGGCGTAAACTAAAAATTTTCACCGTCTGAGGGCATGAACCTGACAGAAGTTACACGCTCGAGATCATCTAAGAAACTACAGGCCAATGGCGTCAGTGATCTTTCACAATTGCAGAAGACAGAGACTACGTACAATCCTGATCCTTCTTCTAGCTTGATCTTCTTGCGTTTGAGGATCTCCTTAACCACAGGGTCCTTCCATAGTTGGACCATCTCCGTCTTGAGTAGATTCAACACCTCTTGAGGTTCATCCTGAGTTTCAAGGCCGGCATTTCCTGCACTCATAGGACGACCGCCGAAGACGTTTCCGCCTTCGCTCCCACTGAACCCAGGGTAGTTAACACGAGCCCTCGACAAGGCACCCTTCCACCCTGGTCCTGGACGAACGAAAATCTCTTGGCTTCGGTATGACAACGCCCCTTGTTGAGGGTTGGTAGAGTTTGCGTTGCCTGGCGGGGCAAGCTGTGTCGGCTCCTCCTCGTTGGGAGGCACAAGCTTAGCGATCAACATCCGCTCGATGTGCTTGAGCGGTTGCAACCTGTGCTTGAGCGACTCGAGGTGTGGATACGTGGCGACAACCGACGTGGTCGAGGTGTACACCGACCGCGGACTGCCATAGTGGAAGTCCGAGTCCGAGTCGTTGTCTGTTTCAGGATTGGAATGGTCGCGATAGTGACTGGGATGCGGTTGTCGAGAGCTAGAGGCGTAGTTGCTGGAGAAATTAGAGGGTTGGCGGTGTCGCGCTTGAGGGGATGAGTGATGATTGTAACGAGGTAACGGGCGCGGGGGTGAACCAAAGTTGAGCTCAGGGTCGCTATCAGCAACTTCTACCGGGCTGTGGCTCCCGCTACCGCTGCCGTTGAAGTAGAATTCAGAATTTGGGAGAGGCGGCACCGGCTGGTTAGGCAGAGGGGGACGCGATATACTCCGTGCGCGAGACTTGGGCGAAGAATACGGCGAACTGGATGGCGATAACGGAGACTCTAGCGCTTCAAGAATGATTCGTATGGAGCGAACGACGTTCAGCTGTATCACGGCTCTCCACAATATTCTTTCCTCCCGAAAAGCAGTTGGGGTATACAACCGTTGGAATTCTGGGTCAATGCTCAATAACCTTTGCAAACGGAGTTCCAGACGTAAAACTCACGTCTGAGGGTAGTCGATTTTCCTGGAGCAAAATGGTGAGCCTCTGCGAGCCGTCCCGGAGCTTTCAGACTCACCAGACTCGCTTTGACCCAGCAATAAAAGCCTCACAATGCGTTTTTTCCTCCGTGCCTGTCGCTCCGCCTTGATAGTGGCATCGATCTCCAGGCTTATACGCTTAGCCTCGGCCTCCCTCTCTAGTCTTATCTGGCGTTGTTCAGGAGTCTCGTCTGGCGGTGGCCTCAGCACTTCATCGAGGGGGTCGTCGCTGGGCCTGTGGCCCGCAGGAACGGGCATTTTGGAAAGGAGTATGGTGGCGGGGAGAAGGGAGGGGGAAGGGGGAAGAGGGCAAGGTGGAATTCAGGCACAGCACATTTCAGCGTTACTGCACTTGTAGTCACTTTCGAAGAATCAAAAGCCAAACTGACTCTCAATAACCTTTATTGTAGACTTCCCTTTCTGGTCAACTTCATTGCTCAAAACCACAGCATTTGCCCGGATCTCCACTTTTCAGGTTAGAACCGGCTCGAACCGGTCCAAACGGCTTGCCTATTTGAGGTTTCGGTATGATATTACCGCATATGGCAGGAATATCCTCTCGGTGTTTATCATCGTTCCCAGGCACCGAGGAACGATCACCATCCCTTTCCGCCGGTCCTCCCGTCGAGCACCCCCCATTATCAGTAGGTCCAAAAGAGTACCGCACCTTCCTGCAAGTGCGCCTCCAACCACATAGCGTCCAATTCCTCAGCAGACTCGCCTGGATACCGTGTCCATGAACATCTCGACAGAAGGACCAGAGTCATCGTGCTGTCCACGAGGAACATTACCAGATTGGTATCTGGCGCCCAGGCGTGGAGTTACGATACTCGACAAATTGTATGGCATTGAAAAATTCCGATGCACTGCTCATTGCGTCCAGATAGGTGGTCTCATCTGGTACTAGGAGACAGGCGCTTTTCGCATCAGGGAAGCGCATGAAACCCTTGTCCCACCTCAGTTCAATTGACAAGATATTTAAAGATTGCGACATTCGCAGTGACTGCTTTCCTATAGGCCAAGCCTCTACTGCGCAAAAAATACAAGTAGATCATCTAGGCAGAGAATTGGAAGAACCTTGCTTCCTCTTTCTTGTCGGTGGCCGAATTCGAGCGAGCTCTTGGCAGTCGGGAGGGTGGAGTAACACGGCCATGTACAAGCCGCGATGGCCACAATTCGCACTCTCAACCTCCTTGGCTGTTTAATATCCCGTCGAACTCCATCTCGGAACGCAGGCTGCATACCCGCCTTGGAACACGCTACTCAGCCATGACAGCGATATTTGTGTATCAACTTAAAATCGGCAGCATCAAGGGTTCTTGACGGTCGAAACGTTTCAGTGCATACTCGCAATATCCATACCAATTCAAAACCTGGGACCTTGATTCGACATTTGGCCAACCGACCTCGGTTTGCCAACAAACAGAGATGGACGATCACCGGAGTGGATTCGTATTAAGTTTTACTCTCGACCCTGTGTCCAGCCCGGATAATATATGACAGACCGACTCGGACTGTGTGTTGCGGCCCCAACGGCGAGCCAGTCAAGAGAGCGCTGTTAGAAGGTAGCTCTCAGAACCTCTTTCATGAGGATGAGAAGATATGTAGATGTACTGGAGCTGATAAGCGGCAAGAGAGAAATAGATAGTCACAAGATCAAGCTCCATCCGTATGAATGAATTCACAATGTACATCCATCTTCCTTTAATCCGCCGACAGTCACTACTCACCTTACCGTCCAACCTAAAAATACATCCGCTTGCAGCAGGTACACCACGCCCCACGACAATCAGGGCAAATGAGTGCTCTAGACCAGGTGTAATAGGAGCTGTTATTCATATCCCTTTGCCAGAACTGATTGCAGCGTCATTTTTACCCATCCCCGGTTTCTACAACAGCCGAGCCAACGTAATCGGCCGTACACTTGGGTGTTCTCCAGCTTCTGGCTCAACGGCGGCCTCTGCGATCTAAAGGGTCAAGAGCCAAGAGGTGCATACGCTACCTTACCCCACCCCACTCACTCTACCGGCGATTCCAAATTCCTCGAGATTCTTATCCATTTGATAGTGACAGTAGTGTTCCGCTATTTGAACGCCTTTCAATACTGTTCTGCCACAGGCACACCAACGGTACAGCCACAACTTGCTAACTTGCCTATCCTAAGTATCCGATGATGACGCGAAGCTTAGTGGCTTTTTGACTGGAAGAACTCAGGAACACGGCACGAATCCGAATCCATACCTCCTTTTCTCTCCCTCAACCGAGGGTGCCGCTGAGAGTGCCGCCAAAGATGTACGTTGTTACTGTCATAGTTCGCAGGGTCGCAGGTGAGGCTGATAACGAGAACATGGGGCGTGTATCATAAGGAGTGATCTCGAGTAGGTTCTTGATGGAATGAGATACCAGTGGATGGGAAATCATGATTGTGTTCCGTATTTTCGTTCTAGGACTGCCTACTTGCCAGATACAAACGAGCCACTCGAGCCAGGTCGCGATTCAAGACAAGCGTGGGGGAACGTGGACGCTAAACACAATATTTCGGGTAAGATTTGACTGAAAAGAAAGAGTTCAAGTCCAACGGGAGAGCTATCGTCCCGTCTCGTCTAGCCGATGGGTGGGTCCGATTTTCAAGTCGTTCCACTTATTCCACCGTCGTACGACCTCCTCATTCCGAGTTTTATGCCCGACTTCCGACCGTTTCTTTTAATTTATGTCAAAGTGAGCATGTACAAGTCCGACTTCATCTGCATCGGTGATTTACATTCCATCAGGCGAGACCACATGCCGAGTGCGCGGCAGGAACGCCACCAGGCTCGGCGTTCTCGGCTTCCAGCGGTGTTCAAAGAAAGAGCGACCGGCACGGGGACGGAGGAAACGAAATGGCGATCGAGGTTGAGTTGCACCCGATACCTGCCCCATTCAGCTCAAACTCATTGGTTGAAGCAGCCAGTAATCCAGGCACAGCGTGGCCCCCTTCCTCGTTGTCATCTGCCATTACACCTGCCTTTTGAAGTCAGCCTCATTACTCACCTCCACTGACTTACCCCTGGGAGCTATAGCATTTCTTGAACTAGGACATATCGAGCCTCGAGGCAAAGGAACCTTTCAGCCTGAGCCTTCAAATGCAGGAATTTGCGAGAAATCTAAACTCGCTATGGATTGATGAGTCGATGACTCTGCTGTTGCATCAGTGACGACGGTGACTGGTTGACAGACAGCAGGTATGCATGGACAACCACCGGGTTGGACGACCACCCGGCGCCCTTGTGCCACTGTGATTGAGGGGGGGTCATGGGGTCGATCGCCGTTTCAGACACTACCATACTCGTATACATACACTACCGCTTTCGTTCGCCTTAACTTGATCGGCTAGATAACGAATTTCTGACGGTCAGTCGTGTGTGCTTGTTCGCTGCTAGGGAGAGAGGTGGTCCACGCTGTTTTGCACGTCTCACAAGGTCGATGAATATATTTCTTGAAGGACCCCTGGTAACGCTTAACGACGACCATTCGGACGTGCTGTGCTCCGTACGAAAGTATATATTCGTTATTCGCTTGAAGCACGTTGCAGCCTGTTGTAGCTAGAAACAACAAGACTTGAAAAAGTCGGGAGCAAACCATCTCCTAGGTCTCCCCTGGTTTTAATCTGTTGCATTATTGCGTCGTGAGCTTGTCGACGGTCGGATACAACCGACCGGAACTAGGGGTGGTTCCGCTCTTTCAAAGTACCTCCAATGATAATCCACGGGCAGACGTCACCGAACATATCTGAATTGAACCCTATTGAACCAACGGGTGTGGCTACCGGGCCCCGTTCACAACGTTAACAACGACTCGCTGCCCCAGTTGAAAGGATGAACAAAGGAGTAAATGAATGCGTCCCAAAAGATGTTTGATAATTGTCGAACAGGCAAGTATGACGAAATCTAGGGACAGAAAGACAGCTCGGGGCCGGTCGAGGGTGACCAGGACAGTTTGGTTCGCCCGTTACGCTCCTTGGACGTCCACAAAACCCAAAGGTACAGACATATCACATTGAAACATTGATCCTGCGCAGCTGTCCGTAGATGGGCATGTATTACTAGGATCTCCGACAAGTCGGGTTAACACATCTTGTATCGTTGCTGAAATGAACCCGGCTGACTGAGCATCATAGCCGACTGGAGAATGTAGGACTCTTCGGAAAGGTCAGTGCCAAGTGCACTCCAACCCCGAGCCCACTTCACCGATGAAGGCGGCCAAAACGTCGCTCGAAAGACACTGGCGGGTGTTTTGAAAGATAGATAGGGTGATAAGATGGATGTCGACGGATGTCAGGAGCAATTGCCACCTCTAGCCAGAAACCAGAGCGTTTATGCCTTTCGAGTGAATTGAGCCTAGGTTCTGCCGTAATGCGGTCCCGCACTGACAATTCGTGCTGACGCAGCCCGGGCCCCTGATTTGCGTTGGCGTGCTCAAAAAGATGTGCAATGCGCCGATACAAAAGGAGTTGAACCAGGTCCGCCCAAGTGGGGCTCGATAGGCACGGCAAATCCCGATAAAGTCGCAAGCAAGCGCCCAGCGTCTTCCAGAATCGAGGAATGTGAGCGATTAGATCGGTGTGGTCGCTATCAAAGTGCCTGAGCATGGTAGCTTATGACGAAGGAACACCATGTTCCTGCACAACCTTTTACCCAGGGAGAAGAGTCTCAGCTGGAGGTGCTTTCACGAGAAGATCAACCGTACCTGGCGGAAGACGTTATCATCCCAGGTACTCTCCACATAATCGAGCTCATCTCGTGGAAGCCACCATTCTAGGAACATGAAGAACATGCAATCCACAATGAGGATGATCGTCCAGATCGGACCCGCGAACCTTCCGAGGCCCATCGTCCTAAGGCAAAAAGCAACAAAGCAACAAGCAATGGCAATGAAAATAACCAAATCAGCAAAACTGACAATGTAGATTTCGGCGGAGAAGGTAAAATGGCGAAATGAACCGGCGCGAAAAGGATGTATAGCAAAAAAACGAAGAGAAAAAGGAACCCACCTTTGAATCCGTTCCATTAAATCCATCTGACGAGACTTCATGACAGTGTCGTAAACCCTCTCTGTTCTTTCTGCAATCTGGTCCCAATGGTATAAACTTTTTATGCGTTCGTGCGCCTCATAAGGATCATGTTTCCCCGCGGAAACAATTTCAACAGCTTCCGATATGGCTCGGACGACATCTAGACAGCGGGGCAGCGTCAGCGAAGGGATCAGACAAAATCACAGGGACGGCTAAAAGCAAGGTTTTGGACACGAGTGAAAGGTAGAAATGTCAAATGGAAAACTGAAGGCTGCAAATATACTTACCGTCTTCATCCGGTTCAGCAAAGCTGATCATATCTTCTGGTAGAATTTCTGGTACTCCACCTACACGCGTGCACACCACGTACAGCCCTGCACAGGCTGCTTCTAGCACTGCGATCCCAAAGGACTCTGTAAGCGAGGTGTTCAAGAAGATACTGCCTCTTGATAGAACTGAGCAGACGTCGTTGGATTTGACCGCTCCCAAGAGCTCGATACGATCTTGCAATTGGTATTTTTCGCGCATTTGGAGGAGATCGATTAGCTTGGGGCCGTCTCCGCCAACAACGAAGTGAACATTGGGGAAGCGAGCGCAAATCCGAGGGGCAGTGGCTACGAGGAGGTCGATGCCCTTACGGTACGCCAAGCGAGAGACCACAACAATCGTTACTGCAATGTGGTCAGCACGGAGTTGAGTGGCCTTCGCAATCATTGCGTACCGATGTCGGAAGGCGGTGGAGGGCAAGGTTTGAATCTTTCTGCCACCAATGCGTTCGGAATGACATAAACATTGTCCCTCATGCATAGCTTTGTTGGGTCATCTTTGTCTTGGTCGAAAAGCTGTCCGCGGAGGACTGTGTTTTCCCGCCTAAATCCTCGTCAGCAAGAGAGATAATCATATAGCTCCTTGATCTACCCAGTATGAGATACGCAGATGACTGCGTCGACGTTTCGCAAATTCCCAACGAGTAATTTATTCGTTAAGATACTGGCCGCATCGTCGAAGCCGAATAGACTGTGGTCGGTGAACACCGTCCGAATTCCCATTAAATGAGAGTGTAGAATTCCTTCATGTCCAATTGACGAAAGGCTGGCGTGAGCATGAATGAGATGGATGTGCTCTCGAAGGAGGATCGTTCGAAGGTAGGGCAAGGAAGTAAAGAAATTAGGAAGTGTCGCTGAGGATGCTATTGGGATGAAGGGTATATAATATACTTTCAGTGACGGGAGTAGCCAGCGGATTCCAACTCGGCCCTTTGGGTGACCATGAGTGATCACTATAACCTTGAGCGAAGTCAATTGGTATTCAAGTCAAAAAAAGGATATGCTGACTTTGTGGCCTCGTTTAATAAGTTTTGCACTGAGTGTGAATATATGATTCTCAACACCGCCGACTGCAGGGTGGAAGAAGTCCGAAATCATACTGTGCAGAGGTCAGAAACGAGCTGACGCTACAAATGGGATGACAACGCACGCGATTGAAAGCTTCTCCGGTACGCTGTTCGAGGTGCTTTCCACCGAGTCTGTCCTTGACGCATCTTCATCGGTGTATGCAAAAGCCGAACTCTCTGTTGGAGGTGCTGTCGCTGCCCAACGATTCCGGGAGGATTTGCCACGATTGACTAGGGTGTTTGGTAGTCCCGAGGCTGCTTGGAGAGTTTCTGGGCTCAAACGTATATCGTACATTTCCTTCCCAGCCGAATGAGCACGGGTGCCAGGCCTAGGCTCCTCGCCGTGCTCTGCTGTTTCTTCCTGCAGCATGTGATGTTGCTGCTGCCAAGCAGCCAATACGAGGGTCTCTGGTCTTCCTGGAAGTTGGGTATACGATCCTATCTCCTGAAGCAGCTTCCGTCGCTCTATACGCCTTTCTCGTTCGACATTGGGGGTATCGTCAAGGTCGTGGTGGTGATGCAAAGGTCGCGCTGCCATCATGGCGAGCGCTCTCCAACTGTCAAGCGCCTCTCCAAAGACGGCAGTACTTTCCCATCAGCCACGCGTAGTGGCACGTGCGGAGTCGACGCGTAACTCATTTCGGTCCATATTCCAGTCTCAAGTTTCTACCGAGTCCTCAACACTTTCTACGATGCCAGTGGCAACGCGAACGCCTACAGCGCCTGGAGGCCTCAAGTCCTACTACCAGGCTAAGATCGAGGCTGCTGAGATCTTGATTAACCAGAAGACTCAGAATCTCCGGCGATTGGAGGCTCAACGGAATGCGTTGAACGCTCGAGGTGTGCAGAATCAGAATGTGCAGATGAACAAGAATTAATAATGTTTGCATAGTGCGACTGCTCAGAGAGGAGCTACAGCTTTTGCACGAGCCAGGCAGCTATGTTGGCGAAGTCATTAAAGTGATGGGCAAGAACAAGGTTCTTGTCAAAGTCCAACCAGAGGGCAAATACAGTGCGTGAATGACAATTTCATCGCGTTGAACTCCCATTTGCTAAATTCAATCGTATTCCAGTCGTTGATATCGACTCGGAAATCGACATCACTGCTCTCAAACCCTCACTCCGCATCGCCCTCCGTTCAGATTCATACACAATCCACAAGATTCTACCTAACAAAGTCGACCCACTTGTCTCCCTCATGATGGTTGAAAAGGTCCCCGATAGCACCTACGAAATGGTCGGCGGTCTCGACAAACAAATCAAAGAAATCAAGGAAGTTATCGAACTGCCCGTGAAACACCCGGAGCTCTTCGAAGCCCTTGGTATCGCCCAACCTAAGGGCGTCCTGCTCTATGGTCCTCCTGGAACAGGAAAGACTCTCCTTGCACGAGCTGTCGCACATCACACTGATTGCAAGTTCATCCGTGTGAGTGGTAGCGAACTGGTCCAGAAATATATTGGTGAGGGGAGCCGAATGGTCCGCGAACTATTCGTGATGGCCCGCGAGCACGCACCCAGTATCATCTTCATGGATGAAATCGACTCCATTGGTAGCTCGAGAGGTGAGAGCGGAAGTGGTGGTGGAGACTCTGAGGTGCAGCGGACGATGTTGGAGTTGTTGAATCAGTTGGATGGTTTCGAGCCTTCGAAGAACATCAAGGTTATCATGGCCACCAACCGAATTGGTACGAGTTTCTTTCTTACTTCCCTCGACACCACTTCTGACCCCCGCCATCCTCAGATATTCTCGACTCTGCTTTACTTCGGCCAGGTCGAATTGACAGGAAGATCGAGTTCCCTCCGCCAGGTCCAGAGGCTCGTGTAGCCATCCTCCGTATTCATTCAAGAAAGGTATGCAACTGAACTTTTGATTAATATGTATTGCTCACCTTTTCTCTCTAGATGTCGCTGCAACGAGGAATCAACCTCCGCGCGCTGGCGGAAAAGATGGGACAGTGCTCTGGTGCTGAAGTCCGTGGTATCTGTACAGAAGCTGGTCCGTTCGTTCTTTCATCGATCGCTGTTTCCCAGACGTCTCATGAATAATATCACCAGGCATGTACGCTCTGCGAGAACGTCGGCAGCACGTAACACAAGAAGATTTCGAGTTCGCCGTCGCCAAGGTGAGGATATGGAAATCATCAACGACGGAGGGTTCACTGACAATTCTTTTTTTGTACGCAGGTCTTGAAGAAAAACCAAGAGGGCAATACATCCGTCAACAAGCTGTTCTCATAGACTCTTCTTTGTATTCTACACATCTTCCGTTTATAATTCAGCATCCTCATTATCGTTGCATTGTCCACGAGGCATAGATTCTACTCCCGCTTTGCAGGAACAAACGAGATGAGGGCGTATCTGTGGTGATTCTCTCCCGTCAGAGTACTGGACTTTCACATGGGGAGAGATTCGATGGAACTAACCTTCCGTCGACACGCCATTTCTCCCCAGCCGCGTCTAGCTTCTCCGCCACGTCCTTTGGAACGCCGACAGCAACGTCCGCTTTGTTCGTCCTCAAGCTCAGGAGTGGGAACTCGCCCGCCAGAGGCCCCAAAGCTTCTTGGAATGGAGTCCATGCAGGCCACTTTATGTCGCCTGTCAGTTTGCGGTAGTTCAAATCTCCCTAGATCGTTCAATGTCAGGTCCTCTCCCCTTCAAATGACGCCCTCGCGAGTTGGAAATCTCACCTTGAATATCACTAGCCCGCTCTTTCGTAGCTCTTCAATCAATGCAGGGTCCAGACTGGCCAAATTCCAATAGGGATAGGGTGTGGTCCAGAACGAGGCTGCCTTTCCTTTGTCGCTGCTACCACCGATGAGAGGTGTGTCGAGCGGTACGGAGAGTTTGAAAATCCCTTTCGAGACGTAATCTTGCCAGCGGTCGGCCATAGATTTCAGATGGGAGAAGGCATCTGCGGAGATACCGTGTTTGTTCGAGGCAGAGCCCGATTCCTCTGTGGAAGAGGGAAGCAGATCAGATAGGAAGGTTGGGGCGTCTGAGAGGAGTTGAAGTGTTTCGGAAAAGTCTTGTGGGAGGACATCCGACACAAACCAGGGTATGATCTTGGGGCTGAAAGAGGTGCGTTAAGCGAAACAGGGAGAGGAGGAGGTTGGAAATATAATATGCTTACTGGAAGACGACGGAGTCTACGTGGGGTGTGTAGGTGACTAGGAAGTCGGCGAAGACGAGGTCGGTGAAAAGCTCGAATCCCGCTGTTACGACCATGAACCGAAACCGAAAACACCGTTGAGCAATTAGCCATTCCTCAACAGTCCACACGTAGGCGAGAACGTACCATTGTCCAACACGAAGTCGACTTGGGCACCATTGAGCGTCTTGACATGATCCCAGACAGCACGTTGGTCATCCTTGAGAATGAACTTCGACCGAGCTTCTTGCGCGTCTTTCTCGACAGTTTGAAGATTCCTGATATCTTCTTCGGTGAGATGGGTGAGCAGCGACAAATCCTGGAATACATTTAGCATCGAAAGCTAATGATTCATCGAAGGATCATTGATTTATCGTGATCTTACCGTAGCATTTCCCCACAAACACATCTGTGCCATCTCGGTGAAGATGGCTTCTAACCGCGAAGGATCGGAGATGAGTTCATCTTTGCTCTTCTCAAGTTCGTGGAGGGTGGTTGCAATCTCTGCCGGTTCCAAGCCCGTTAGTGTAAAATAGACAACAGCCCTACGAAAAACTTACTGAGGATAGAAGCTCCAGAATGCTTGAAGGTCTTGACCTTCGACAGTCGGAACGGGTCGTACTTGTTCCAGTGCTGCGTAACAGCGAAGAAGGACCAAAGGAGTCGATACCTGTAGTCCTATAGGTCAACAATGGGATACTCTAGGCTGGAGCGAGTCTCAGCCAAGGGCTGGTTCACTGACAGATAGCATCTGAAGCATCAAAAAATTAACACAGTGGGCTTCATAGCACAACTATCACTCACTCCGCGTACAACCAAGGCGCAGTAAACCAGGTATTCCTGTTATCCAAAGCCAACTCCTCCAACTCTTTATTATACACCTCGCGATTCGGCTCTCCATCCTCGGGTATAGGTTCTAAAGCTCTATCTCTAGCCATTTCGTACTTGAGCTTGCTGATCTTCGCAACGATGCCATTTCCTTCTGTGACCTTCTCCTCCAGAGCTTTCTTTTCAGGTGAATCAGCGCTACCTTCAAGCTTCTGGGAATCGAGCACGAGGAAATGGCAAGCGTTGTGCAGTTCGTCGATGATGCTGGTGATGATTATAGGCCATCGTCGGATGACTGTATCATATCTAGCGACGCATCGACAGTTTGCTCTGCGCCATGTAACAGGTGGATGAAACTTACGAGAACCTGATAGGTTTTGGAATGAATTATCAGCTACTCTTGACACTGACAGATGCAGCAGACATACCCATCTTTATCGGTCGGATCGTAAGGTGGATGGGGAGCCTTGAATGTCATGGTATCGTCGATGGCACTTCAGCTGTTGCGTTTTCTACAAGGATGAGCTCGTTTGCGCACATCCGAACGCCGAACCCGGAGCCCAAAAGAACGCGATGACGCAGGTAAAAAAGTTGGTTCAATCCAGGATCGAACTGGAGACCTTCTGTGTGTAAGACAGAAATCATAACCACTAGACCATTGAACCAATGAGTGATCGGTTAAACTTGCTTATCAGTAGGTGCAATTTGCAACCCACCTGCAATCCGTCTCGCGTTCATTCCTTCAACTTTCTTGAAGCCGTTTCAGCGCTCAGCCCAAATCCTGGCAGTGGTAAGCCCTCGTAGGGCAATCGGCCTTCTACAACCTAACCTTGTCGGCAGCGTAACCAACTTGCGGATGAGCGTTGCGAGCTAACCAGGGCGACCCATGCCAAATCCTGGTCGTTGGTCGCTGAGGATCTGTGGGTAACCAAGGCGGTGAAAAACCACGGATTTATCGAAGGCACGAAGCGCTGCCAAAAAACCGAACCCAGAAGCATCAAGTGTACGTACTTTTTTTGCCTTGTTTTACCATTTGGCTCAGGTATTGCAGTGTCTACCTCGAGCATCTATAGACTCTTTCTGGGACTTGACGATGTTCTTTCGTAGCTACCGGTCCTCAGAAGACTGGCCCAGTCGTTATTCGGAGGATATCCATCATTTCGATGATTGAATTTAGTGATTGCCTCGCCATGTGGCCTCGGCCAGGACTCGGAATCTTTTTGCCTCCCAACCTCCGCTGACAGCGCTGACAGGTATACTGTGGGGCTGTTCTACCGCTATTTTCACATCTGTGACGACAGGGAAGCCCTTGGTGGACGCTTTCTTTTGTTCCACCACCTTCGCTCTCGAGGGAGCAGCAGCACCCACCGCGTCAAGACTGGTTCCAAACCTACCTAATCACTTTCTAAAGGATTAGAAGGGTGCTGCGCTTGTGTTGCAATGGGTCGTCAAAATCGTCTCTGGCTTATCGGTAGCTTGGGCGCTCTTAATGAGCTGACCCAAGCTGTCTCCTTAGGCCGTGATGGTCTTGCAAGACGTCAAGGTAATAGGTGTTGGTATTGAATGTGCGACAGAGACTCAACCACTTTCTTTCCAGGGACCTTGACCCCTTCCCCGGTGCTGTCGTTCGACACCATTCCCGACCTGGTTACCTGCGAACCAGCGACCATCGCATGGTTCTATGCAGGGCCCCCCATTAACATGACGCTCTCCATCACCAACCAGGGGGTTGAGCAGGTTACTGCACCACCTGTTGATTCATCTACATCTACGTCCACGTCCACTCGCCCTCCCCTCACAAACGCCAGGAGACAGGTTGCATCGAGCGTCGACGCGGTCATCAATACGAAGATTAACCCCGAATCTTTGACTTTCAGATGGACATCCGTCAATTTTACGTCTGGGACGTACCAGTTCAGGGCATCGATCGCTTCCCAGAACTTCGTCTCGCGGTCGACTTCGTTTAACATCCGTCAGGGACCAGATACGTCATGCCTCCAATCCAGTTCCACTGCCACCACAACCACGGGAATACCCTCGAACACCGCTATCAATGCACCTGTATCGACTACGTCAAAATCCCGCAATATCGGGACTATTGTTGGTGTTGTTCTTGGTGTGCTAGCCTTGTTTATTGTGGTCATTCTCGGATACTTGAGGATCCGCGGAAAGGGGAAGAAGCGCTTCGGTTTCAGCAAAGACGTTGCGCGTAAGTGGAACGGCCTCAGCTCGGTTGACTCGAGGAACGCTCTCGCTGCCCATGTCAATGACGAAGAGCCTCGGTTGGCTGCGGCCAAACGGCGGAATTATTCGCGTGGAAGCTCAGTGGGAACCGTTGTCGCAAGCCATTCGAAGGAGGTCATAGGAGGAGGGACCTCTGAGGAGAAAGTGGGCTCGAGCAACTACAGTCGGAAGAATAGCATCGCCAGCTACGACTCCTCCCATGTGATGGCATTATCGACGCTACCCACTCTTCACCACCGGGATCGTGATGACGTATACAACCCCCGCCATCACGACCCTTATCCTCCTGCATCGGGTGCTGCTGTTGGACGACGAACATCTGTGGACAGGAAATCCGCAAGATCTCGTTCTCAGCCTTACCTCGACCCCATCGAATCCGACAACACCGTTTCTCGATCTTCCTCCGTCGGTGGTACATCATTCACCCACACCGGGCCTAGCGATTTCTATGCTTCCTCTTCCCCTCCTCATCCATCTAGCCCAACCCCACCTCTCAGCGCTGAAGCAAAGAGAGCTAACCGACAATCATTTGGGCGCAAGCGTAAACCCGTCCCAGCCTACGACCCCAACTCTGAAATTCCTTCGGTACCAAGCCCAACGCCCCAGTCCCCCGTACCCATGGACTACGAATATGGTCACGATGTCCGCAGTTCACCGTCCCACCAGTCCCATGCTACTACCCCCGACATGATAACATATTCGCCGGCGCAAACTAGTACGACACTCGGTCACTACACCACACGCAATGCTGCTGCTGCTGCTGCGGAAGATGGCAGCGAGACGCTGGGGCATAAGAGCAGTTTCGGGCCAGCTGGTGTCGAGGGAAAGCCTTTGCACTATCTCATGCCTGACCTTCCTATGTCGGAGCAGACGGGCAGTATTTCTTCTCATTCGCAGCGGTAATTAAGTACCGGGTGGATCCGCCCGAGTAGTGGACGATATCTGCGAGGTGTAGGTTTGTTCGTGTATTGAGGGTGGCTGGTTGCTCCTTTGTATTTGGTGTATGTTATTTCCTTATGCTCTGCCTTGACTGTTGTATTACTGCGTTCTTGTTTTCGTTCCACTCTAGGCATTCTACTCACTTACCCTCGGTCCACAAGTTGCTTAAATCAATTTACTTAAGATTGATTGCTTTGATATATACTAATTTCTTTGCTGCCTCTACCTCCTGTATTGTAGACGCCACTGGCAAACGTGCTTCCAGAGGGTCAGCTGTTCGCTGATCGGTGAAATTTTCAAGCCTATTCACCTCGTCTCCGGGTCATGTACTAGGTCAAACAATCAATTTAGGGTATGTACAGCTGCGGGTCAATTAGTGAGAGAGACTCCGAACCGAAGGTGGCCCAAACCGTATGTTTTCAACCAACGGAACGGGAGAGTTGCTTCAGGACCCGCGGCAAGTGCCCCCGACAACCTCCACCGACCAAGGAGTCTTGGACAGCCTCAGAGTCCGAAAGCCCACTGCCCAGAAGTATCATCCTTCGAGGTTTCAATCGGAGCCGTGTGATGGCTGTCGTGTTACTCTTTGAGTGAAGAGTCGGAGGTGGTCCTACATATCGCAGTCGACCTCCGTTATTAGTTTCAGCCACCCCCCCACCCTGCTCGAACGAGGGTCCCATGGTAAAGCTGTCTGCGGATGCGAGGTGGCGAGACGCCACCGGCTGTCTATGGCCATTGCCATCCTTCGCGGAATGAAAGCCCCTGGTCCCTGCACGATTTCGGCGCAGTGGGCGATCTATCTCGACACTCAGTTTTATATGCGGCATCGTTACCCGAGCCTGCCTTCGTTGCGGCCCTTCCCTCCCTGACGGTCCAAACCACCCGATTCCCGAGTCATGGTGTATTGGCGGGGGAATCCCTGACATGCTCTCTGCACGATGCCAGAGAACCTGATACAGTGGAAAGGGTGGAGAGATAACGGGAACGTGTAAAGAGATAACGGTGGCGCCGACTTCGAAACGCTACTGGCAGGGCGTACGTACCAACCGAATCCCTCGATGGTTCAAGAAGGGAACTGGACAACCGAAATTTGGCCACAGCATGGTTTCCACCCTTCCGGATCCCTGGGGCTGGGGACTACGACATCCTGGTCCCAAACCCGATGAACTCAATCGTCGCGGGAGGGAGTGGCACATAACCTTAGATTTACCCCGAACATATCTGGTGTTCTCCGCGAAACAAGGAGTTGAGGGGCATGATGTGGCGAGATGTAGAATGGTGACTGCCGTAGGAACCAGAGCGCCGCTTTGTACAAGGAGAAAGATAACCGCAGTTCGGAGTGAAAAAATCGGTCAGAGGATCCTGCTTGACGAAATAGAAGTGTGCAGCCATATAAGGCAGGTTTCTTACCTGCTAATGCAGCCCTAGCCCATTCAGCTCACCGATGCTGAGCTTCAGAATCGTCGTCCAATACTGGAGGCACCATGTGCTGGGATGGAGAATGTTGCAGGTAGGGGATTTCCCAACGAGCCCTAGCGAGACCAGAGTTAAAATTCTAAGAACGAAGGTCAGAGGGACAGCATCAAGAATCTGGCCAAGGATTCGTCAGTGATGACGTTCAGCGGGAAGGAGGAAGGGGCATCGAGACATCTTTTTAGTCTATATCGTAACTCACAATACAAACGTTTGACCTTCGTCCTTATCACATTAAATGCCTGCCATTCATCTCCAAAACGGTGGGGACAGCCCTTGCAACATTCTATGCACCTTAACGAATATTTTGCACGCTTTTCCCTGTTACAGGTAAGTTTGAAGATCCGTGGCATAATTTTCCGCCCAAAGCTTTAGATGGTTCATACGACGTGAAATGACTTGCCGTGACCTTGGATAAGATAATTTGTTTAGGCTTGATCATACCTAGACCCTGAACTTCGCGGTGAAGGTTTGCGTCTGCCTGCTGCTGTATACTTCCTCTCCTAAATGGGCGCTTGAGCTCTCTTGGCGGGGCCACGACAGTCTGGGGTAATCGGTAGCAAAAGAAACGTTCTCGGATCTTGCAACATATTCGGTCTGGACTTTTTTCCGTTCGCTGACTCTGCTTCAAATTTGCCGTAACTCGCAGCGGACCGGCATTCAGCTACAAAATGTACCCTGGAATTAGAGTCGTTTTGATGTACACATGGGGGTCTTGCTGCGACTCACCACTCTCATCGGATTTCGATCGGACGAAAGTCCAACAAGTGGAATGAGAGGAAAGATATTTTCAGCGGTTCTATTCCCACTAGTCCAGCAGCCATAAGAGAAGGTTCTTTGGCCTCGCACAGTAGACATGCGCTCTATCTTCAACCATAGGCATGTCGCCCTTGATGAGCAGGTTTGTGGCACACTATTTCGGTGCGGTGGGCCGAAATGCAAAGCAGGTGACAATATCTGATAGAGAACCAGATAATCTCGGATTCATGGCCACCCCTGGTGGAACGAGAAAACTGCGCTCCTGGTTCTATTTCCGGCTCAATAAGCTAGAATGCTGTATGAGCATGCTTATTCAGGAAGCCCATCCTCGTACTTCCCCGATGGCAAATGAGGTCGAGGTAAAGCCATTTATAGCAACAAGCTGGCTTACCTTACTTCCCCGCAATTTCAGCTTGTCCGAGCTGCGGCCGTTGTGTCGATTGGCAACAGGGAAATGCGACTCCAAAAGGTAGTTAGTTCAACCATTGATCGTGTGTTGGGGTGGCGGAGGTAAGAGATCGCACCAGCTGACTGGAGCGTTGGCTACCTTCTGGCGAATTACCTGATAGCCTTTCTCTGGGTGTTTCCGCTATGACGCACCACACCTTCCGCTTCTATCGATTGATACCGTTTGTCCCACTTGGGAAAAACTGTTGTCTCGTTACGGAGATTGGCATGTCTTCCAAGTCCATAATGAGATGAAGGAAATTCTGGTTGAGAGACAACATAGTACTTATTGCGTGATCCAACAGAGTCCGGAATGAAAGTCACCTCACCTCGCTGAGTAGATAATCGAGGCGAACGAGGGCTGGACTGACCACGTTCGTTTCGCGATCATCTTGTAATCTACGCAGTCGCGTCACGTCGAGTCAGATCAACGAAAGTCTTGGGGCGACTTGAAGGAGGGCAAGGAAGAGGGACTATCAATGGCGTGCCAGCGGAAGCAAATGCGCAAACGTTCTCGGAGTATCATTACTCACAAATTAAAGCCTATTGCGTGTTTGAGGACAAGCCGCGGAAAGGATGGCCAAGGGTGAAACAGTGTGCCTGTCTACATTCACAAAATCTCGTCAGCCCTGGCTGGAAGTCACCAGCACGTTCTTCAAAGGAACCCGAGTTATCCTGTTGCGAAAAGGTCGCGGCCTTCCTTGAACGAGAAGAGCAGGAAAAAAGAACGTTGAGCGCGATGCCCCGAGCCTCGAGGTAGTCAAATGACCTTGGAGTTGCACCATCTGGATTCTGTTTGAGGAGGGTGAAATGGGCTGCCATGAATTTAATATCCTGAGTAAAATTGATACAGATCCGCAAATGATTATGAAAAACCCTACCGAGCGCGACGGGAAGGCGCTGCCGCTCTCATTTCCGCCCCTCCAAACTTCAAGAGCATTCGGATCTTGTTGATGTAAAATGCCACATCTCTCAGCAATTTCCTCGAATTGAAATGAAATGACATGCCAGTAAGGCTAAATGACTGGTCAATGGCCGTGAGACATCTGAGTTGGCATGCTGAATGTAGCAAAAGACTGAGTGAGGGGAGAATCGTGACGGTAGCATGAAAGTGCTCCGTAACGCCGGAGAATATCGACCTGAACGATCCACCGTCCCTTGAGCACACCGGCAACGCTTGATCTGAAGGTCATGTCTTGCGTTGGCGATAATCTCGCATTGTTAACCCCACCCTGCATGATTGCGTTTACGGAGTGGAAGTGGAAGGTAGGCTTTGGGGGACCGATCGGGAATATTTGATGCGAGGCCAACCTTCCTGATTTTGGAAAGTCTGTGTGACAGATTAAGTCGGGATGCTGTTCAAAGGATTTTGTGAACTCACCGCCGAAGCCCAGCCATCGCCACCAATAAAGCAAGTCCTGCTGAAGCTCCTGACAGGACGTAAAATGCATAGGGATGTTCCTCTATATGACTAGCCAACTAGAAGATGGTCAGTCGTCGTCATGGGTCAGGAATAGCGGGACTCGTACATTCATCCCAAAAAGTCCAGCGACCAGAGCCCCGGCTCCGATGCCGAGTGTAGCAATTGACACCTATAGAAAATTAAATAAAAATCGAAACCCGATGATAGAGTAAATCATACTTTGAGGTCAAGAGTTAGTAAAGCATTACGATTGGAATCTAGAATAAGTTCTACGATTTCTTGAGTTGATTGAACATTTGCCTATGCTCTGGTCAGATACGAAGAAAAGGAAATCCAAGGTGGGTACGGTACCTCAATGCTCTCGGCTTCATTCACAATTTCCTCGACTTGTTTTGAAAAGGATTCCAACAGAAGCTCTAGGTCTTCGTGGTCATGAATCTCCCGTGGAACGTTGTTCAATTTATCCGACAGGTACATCGCATTCATGTCCTCGTCTATCAATCAAGTCTGAGCTTAAGCACAGGGAACAACAGGAACAAGCGCGTACCTTGTGCCAGAACTTCGTCAATCGCCTCTTCTACCTATACGATACTTGTCAGTTTCAAGATGTGGCCTATTACACCAGGCGTACCAGCTTCGCTCTATTTTTGAAGGCGGCAAGACGACGGGAGTAGTGAAGTAAGCGTTTAAATCGATCATGGTCGATGTTGTCCTCCATTTCTGCAAGCAGACCTCCAACGAGGTTGCGAATGAACACCATCTCTGCTTCCAAAGCACTTAGAACGGAGAGAAGAATGGATTCGGTCGCGCTGGAAGAGAGATTAACCAAACGTTCCGTCTTCCAGAAGGCGAGTTCCGCACCGAAATTCGTAAGGCAAGCCAGAGCCTTTGGCTTTTAGATTGTGCTACGTCAAAGTGTCAGGGCTATCGACACGCGTATGAGAAGAAGGCTTACTTCAAGGTGGTATAGAAAAACTGAGTGGAGTCTGGAGTCGGCGGAGCCATAGGTATCGAAGAGAACAACTGCGTCAGCCTTAACTAAGGCTCGAATATGCAAGATATTGATCTACGCCGGTACAGTGTCACCACGAGGGTCCCCCTATAATTCTGTGGAGAAGGCTTACTAGAACCGCTTCCTTTCGAATAAGGATGGTTGGGATAAGATTCGGTACTCGAGAATCGATTTTTCTCAGATCACGAGCCTATTTTGTGGTGTGAGATGCGCGTGGGTGTAGAAAGGACCAGCATACGTTCAAGCCATGTTCTACGCATAAATCCGATTTCTTAAATTGACCGGATATCGTTTTGACAGCACCTATATGGGAGTCAGGATCACATGTTCCCTAACAATGAGAACGGGGAAACCTTCAGAATCAAGAATTGTACCTATGATCTGTGAGTCCTCTGGCGCGTATTTCTAGTAAATTGACCACATACAGCGAAGCATAAGATCCGTTGGTTGGCGGCCTTTCATAACTTTTTCTAGAATAGCGACTCGTGCTGCGTCCTCTTCGTTGTCAGGAGCGTCCGCAATTTCGACTGCTTTGGCGTGTGATTTTGGTGACCACGAGATGGTTCTCGCTTTCTGACATCCATTGGGTATCCAAACTGGAAAATGGCGATATGAATGGGGCTTTAGGAAGGTGGTTTGCCGGGAAACCATCGCTTCTGGTTGAAGCCGGGTCCTACCACGATTCCAGACTGCGGTTGAGGCGTTTCGAATGCTTGGGCTGGCGGCCCTGGCGTTTAAGCCGCATAACCGAGCTACATGGCCTGCACTGTATCTCCAACAGCAGCTATACATGCGCAGAGAGCCCAAAGACCAGCCTTGCGCAGGACTTGTGAATTTGAGCACGTTCGAAGGAGAACGGAACGGAGAAGGACAAAACCTTGGAACTCCGGCACTGCATCTGGGCACGTGATGAGGTCACCTTGAATCACGGGATCAGAGGGCACTGCCACAGCCACGGGTGGGATTGCCGTATCCGGCAGGCAGTCCTGCTACTGACCCCATGCCTCAAACGTCCCTGATCAATCGAAATCTCTCGACTTGAGTATTTCCCCGCATTATGACTACAAATTAGGAAAGACTGCCCCTCATCTCCACAAGAGCTGCAATCTAGATTCTCTCAGAAACTCGCCGTCTACAATGGACCCAGATTAGGTGATACAAATCGAGGAGACTTTGCTGGGGAATGGCGCCATGGACGCCCAGGACTCCCCTGATGAATGCTTTTCTCCTCCAAAAATATAATATGGTGAACAAATTGTGCTGAAGAAACAGCAAAAAGTCTAATCTTTTCTCGTCTAGAAACGTTCTTTGGAAGATTGACTTTCTAACTTTCGCGGTCGTTCTCCGGAGAGGGATATGAATTCCTTGCGACACCTGACGAAACGTTGCTACAACGTGCCACTCGTGAACCAATTCTTCCCTTGATCGGACAACTCCGTCTTCGGCAAAGATGCATTCACGATCTGGCATCTGGTGATACCAGCTGGCCAGGCTGGAGCTTGAGCAGCTCTGAGGGTTCGTTCATATTACACATAATGATCGCCCCCGCGCTCACTTAGTTCAATCTCTAAGGTCCAGTACACTCCTTTATAACCATGACCTTCTCTCGCGACTTCCCCCCAACATCCCCCCGCCTCACCATCTCAGAAGTCATGGAAGTTCCTCGACTCATTCAAGCCGCTGCCGCCCTCTCCATTGTGCTCAACAACAAGGGCATCCGCCATGCTTTCCATGGCAGCGTTCTCCCCGCACTCCTCGCGAAAAACTCTTGCAGTGATGTAAGTGGTATTCTTGTACGTATGACGAAACTATTGTTAATTTTTGACCCATAATACTCAGGAAATTTTCTGCATTGTTGAATCAGGATCGAACCATACGCATCCGTTTCGCCGAGTGCGGGATGCTGTGGCCGGGAACGATGACTTTGCAGTCTCCCATTCCACCTTCACAAACCGGTAAGTGCGCAGCGCAATTCGTTCATAGGGTCCAGTTCTCACACATTCCGTTGTTTAGATTACATGTAGTCTATCGCCGACCAATACCTGCGGTCGAGGTGAGCACCTATCTAATCTATCATATCACTTGAATCACCTCTGATATCATCGCTAGATTGAAATCCTTCCGGCCGGAGAAACGGGACCTAGAGTCCTCGACAGCACGACTGTAATGGCGCTCCAAGGCGTTCCCTTCCTGACGTACTCGGAGTTCATCCGTGCTAAACTAAAAACCTGGATGATGTATGTTAACCTTCCTTCTCAATGTACCAGTGTTCGATGCTCACTGTTTGCCTTTAACCTTTCCAGCCGTGGATCCGAGAAGGACGCTAGTGACATCTCATTCATCCTCTCCCAGTACTGGAACGTTGTGGACATCAACCGTATTCCAGAGCAAGATATGGATGTCTTCGCTTGTCGGAACAGCTCCGTAGTACCAGCGTGGACAGCGCTGCGAAAGCGGTACAGCGGCAGGAGGTAACTTGGGTGGCCGTCGGAGGAATTAGCGAAGAATGTGGCTCGTGTAGCCAGCGGGCAGTCAGGTGATGGCATGGATGGGGCTTCGAAGCATCGCAAGAAAACCCTCAGCTGGGGGCTAATCTCAACTCATCGCACACATCCTATTTATTTTGCATAGTTAATTTTATGGGTTTCTGGGTTTCACGTCGCATTATGCTCGAGCTTTGATGAGAAAAGGTCGACGTCGGGAGGGCATCGGGACTCGCCTCGGCATTCTGAAAGGGCACGGGTGCCTGACTTTAGCTCCGGGCCTACGGTTAGCACCATTTGGCCACAATCGTGATAATATGTCGATACTTCGAGAGGCTGGTAGAGGAGTCATTTGGTATACAATTAGAAGTCGTACAGACCACAAGACGACATATCACAAGGTGCCTGGCCGCAGGCGAAGTCGAACATGTTCGAACGTCCCAGTGTCATGCGATGCTTGGACGCCAGTACGGAGGTAATTGGGTCTATCTTTCTCCGAGCTTCCGAAGACAGAACTAGCCAGAAAAAAATAACATGTTTCACAGAGAGCTGTGTTCCCCGGATGTACCGGCACTTCTCTATCGCAATTTTAACACTTATGACGAAGTTTCAAGGATATGTGCAGTCTGTGAATCATCAAAGGAACCTCGGAGGGCAATGGCAAGGCTAGGGTAAACGCCTGGTGTCCATCGATGAGGACCTCCATGGTGATACTCGATGAACGTTTAAGTCAGAAGATTCCATCAGTGATGGTATGAAACGGCGGCTGGGACGGTCATGAGAGTAAGAAGCAAACAATTAACGTCATAGACCTCATTCCGAAACTTCAATGTGTTCACAACGCTGCTTCCGACATACCATCGGAGGTAGGGCGAGTAAATAGAAAAGAGTTTGGGCACTAAGCACGTTCCCTGCGTAAGTTATTGCGTTCCTTTCGTCGCAGCCATTGTCGTGTGACATGACGGACTCGGACTATGCGAAGAATCGCATCACTATTGCGAGCCATTGTGCATACTGTTAACGGTTTGTTTTCGAATGGTTACGTGTTTCAGGATTTCGAAATTAAATGTTGCTCTTAGGGTAGTTCTTCTACCTCCGAAAGTACAGGAAGCATGAGTCCATCGGAAAGTCGTTGACGGGTTCAGGGAGGCCCTTAGTTCCTAGTCATTAGTTTCAGACTCATGACACGTTTGCCATTGAATGAGACTCGGGCCAGCATCGCACCAGCAAGCTCACTATTACTGGTTGATTGAAGCTTGTCAGAGTGTGGCGTTTATTTGAGTGCCCTCCGAAGTCAACGTAATTTCCATTTGGGCCTATGATCTACTGCGTACCAGTCCAGTTTCGAGATCGAGAATCACATAGAATGTAGGACGACTTTCTAGGCTGGAATATATGACCGCGGGATGTATCATGGAGCGAACAACCCAGGAGATCGGCAGCGAGACTGCTGTTGCGGCCCTCAGCTGAAATTTTGGCGAACCACAGCGCCCATTTGCTTGTCACAAGAATGCAGCAATTGTCACAGCAGTTCAGTCGAATATAGAAGTGATTCCAGAATAACGGTAGCTACGCCGAGTGGGAGAAAACCCATGACCACGGCGGCAGATGGTAAGGTTTCGCGCGCAGGGCGATGACGCAGTGGGAAGGTTGCGGCCATGGACAAGGACCCTAGTTATTAAACAAGTGGATCTCGTGGACAAGAGCGGGGAGGGGCTCGGTCTTCTGATGAATTGACTGACAATGGAAGAAACATGAAGAGATGTCAAGCTGCCGGAGTCATATGTCCGACAAGCCTGAAATAAACAGTGCAAGAAACTCGCGGAGTACATAGCCTGGAGTAGGTTCACTCTCTAGACAAGCGAAGAAGGTGTGTTTCCAGTGTCCAGTGGAAAGTTGTCCTAGTTGCAGCGCGCTCGAATCGAGGTCAACAAAGGGCATCGAATTCGGCCTGGAATTCGCCGCGAACATAAAGGCTAGGTGCGTGGGGCACTGGGCGACAGCCAGATTGGTCGATGTTAATTTTGTGCGAAAACCAAGTCATCTGGTTGTCCTGGTGAGTTTCCTAGCAGGCTCCAGATGTCGCGGAGTAAGTCAAGAAAGTTACGCGTTGCCGAGGCTGACCCAAAATTGTTTGTCAAACCGCCTGGGTGCAAATAATGATGGCGAACTCCGCTGGGAGTTGTTGCCGGGGCAGTGGCTCAAGATCCGTTTTGACGAGGCTACATACGTCTCTACCACACAGCGACAAAATAAACAGGTCGACATAGAAATACATCTCTCAGTGTATCTATCTACCGCTCTCAGTGAGTTCCAGCGCCCTCTTGACCATCTCCTCGCTTAAACCAAGGTATTTGACAGGGTCGCATATTTCCTCCAGTTGGTTTCGACCGATTCCCGCCGTCTGGATCTCCTTGTTCTCGGCCAGAAGGTCAGCCAAATGCTTGTCGGCATTGTCCCCCAATTTCCTACACTCGTCATAAATCAGGTCATGGGCTTTCTGTCGTCCGATGACTGCCCCCAACTTCATCATAGCCGCCTCGCTGACGATTGCCCCTCGAGTAATATCAAGGTTCCTCCGCATGGCCTCAGGGTGCACCTCGAGCCCGCGAATTAAGTCCCTGGTATGCACAAGGGTCGCATGGCTCAAGGTGCAAATCTGGGGTAGTACAATCCATTCGATCTCCCAAGGCCCTGTGCTCCGTTCATGATCCTCCACCATTGCCTCAAAGAGCGACGCAGACAGTTGCCTGACGGTGCTGGACATCGCAGTGATATAGACACTGGATACAGGGTTCCTCTTCTGCGGCATGGTGCTGCTGGACCCTCGATGCGGGTAGAAGGGTTCAGACACTTCTGCCACCTCCGTTTGGGTCAGGAGTTTGACGTCTAACGCGAACTTGGCGCAGGTTGCTGTGACCATCGCGAAAAAAGCGCCCACTTCCGCAATACGATCTCTCTCCGTGTGCCAGGCTATCTCTGGGACATGGAGCCCCAGCTCTTCCGCAACTCCACTTTGCACCTCCATGGCTAGACCCGTATCGGCCAGGGTCGCGAGAGTTCCGACAGCCCCCCCAAATTCCAGAACCAACAAACGAGGAAGTATCTCCGACAAACGTTGCTTATGACGTTGGAAGGTCGTTAACAACCTAGCCATTTTGAACCCAAAGGTCATAGGAACGGCTTGTTGGAGGTTGGAACGTGCTGCCATGGGCGTAGATGCATGGGCGAGGCTAACATCACGCAGCGCAGCAATTATATCTTCCAACGTTTGCTCGACCACTTGTAGTGTATCACGAAGTTGTAGGATTGTTGCAGTGTCTGTGACATCCTGAATTGACCAAGGGTGCATGTAGTTGCGCGTCAGTACGGTGCCAAACTTTCATAAGCAAAAACGATATCAGATAAACAGAACGAATGAAATGAATGAAACGCCGCCGGGAAGCCGTTGATAAAGCAGCCTCGGCTCGACTTGTGAAAGAATCAACTGACCTGCGTAGTGGCTCCCCAATGGACCCATTCACCCAGCCCAGGCTCGATCTTGTTCACAAGCGCAAGGAGCTGTTTCACAAGCGGCAGGACAGGGTACCCAATTTGCTTCGTTTGGACAGCCAACTCCTGCATGTCGATCAAGCCGACACCTTCTTCCAGGCATGTAGCCTTAATTGCATCAGCTGCTCTCTGTGGTATGATACCAAGCCGGCCTTGGACGGTTGCAAGTGCAGCTTCGAACTGGAGGTACTTCTCCGTTCGCTTAGTGTCCGACCAGATGTCAGATGATTCCTCCGTCGAGAAAATATGGCGGAATACGATAGAATCGGTTACGGTGGCCATGCTGGTGCGACTGGAGTTGGGCGCACTGAAAAATGACGATGGGTGACGGTGAGAGTCTAACACAGGATTCAGCCCGAATGGAATTCGGAACGAGAAAGGCAGGTGGCGTAGGGCATACAGCGGTCCCTACGATGCTTCTGGCCCAGTTGGCTTCTGACCACAGTGTCACCGTGAGTTCATGTCGATCACGAACGTCAGAAACTTTTGCCTCCTTTTGGGGGCAGATCTCGCTCCTGGCAAAAAATGAGGGTGCATCTGTGAAGGGTCGAAAGTAAAAGGCTTGGAGAGTCAAAAGATATCCAGATTTATACCGCCAAAGAGTTACATGTGACGCACGCTAAGTACACGCATCAAATATGTCCCATTACCCCACACCATACTAGAATTGAAAAGGGCGTTTGTCGTCCGTGTGACGAAGAGAAGAGATCTGAGAAAAGCTAATTTGCCCTGAGCTGCGTGTTTAACGCAGTAGCAATCAGGCAAACGCCGAGATATTATATGATACCAATCAGACGAAACAAAACGAAAAAAGTGGAGAAAAAGGTTGTAATGATGTAGGAAGAAAATAGCGTGCACGAACGTACCAAGCTTTCGGGTAGGTAGAGCCAAAAGGAAAAATAACGACAGAAGATATAGAAGCAGTCCAAGAAGAGGACTTGATGGACCCGCAGAAGGGAATACCATGGGCGACATAATGAATGATTGAATCGCCCCTGGCCTCCCATTAAAACCCCAAATTCTCTTCGCTGTCCACATGGGTGGGTGAGTAGGGGGCTTTTCATCTTGCAGGCCCTCTCGAACCCGCGCCGGAGATATTTTCAACGGAAGATCCAGCCAATCTACTCGTGAGTCCGTCCATCTGGTCGTCTTCCTTCTCCGTACCCTCTAACACTCCCTGAATGAGCGACATCGTGCTCTCCAAGCTCCTTCTCCGCGTACTGGGACTAGTCATCGTGGTACCCAAACTCTGTTGCCTATTATGTCCGCGCTTGAATCCACCCACAACAGGACTGGCAGCGATAGGTGAGGATGATCCAGATGATGCGAATGGGCCCACCCCCGGAGACGTGTTGATCCGTGACAATGGCGAAGAAGGAATCGATCCAGTGGCAATCGCCTTTTCGAGGCCTGCAGAGACACCGTTGGCGTTAATCGGACCTGCAGCGTCGTTGTTGAACTCCGAAGGTGTTTGAGGCAGCGAGCCAGACCCCATAAGCAGCTTGCCCTCCGCTGATTCGGCATCCACCAACTCGGGTGGCAAACGCTCGTTCTCGATATCGGATTTCCGGCTACACATATCCCAATCGGTCAATCAGTCACTCGATATCGTATCGAATCATATCAAGATATAGAAGAACGTACGCGTCCTCGAATCCATTGATGGCGTCCTTAATCCCTTCCGATCCAGAGGCAAGTGTACCGTAAGGCAGCTTGGTTGATCCGGAAACGCTCTTGAGCTCTGACACCTTCTCCGATTCCTCTCTATCATGGACATCAGGGATATAGATTTATGATGAGCGTTGGTGCGTACCGAAGCAGAGCGAAAACGCGAGCCATCCGACCCACAGCCATGATTTTGTTCTTGATAATCTTCCTCCTTTCAGCAGTTTCCTGGGCTGCATCTGCGGCTGGTATCATCGCGAGATCTTCGTCGGCTTCCTCCAACTCTTCCTTGGTACACGTGTTTAAGACAGCGACGAGCATATCGGTGACTGGGAAGGAATGATTAGCGCCTGGTGCTGGTCAGGTATGTGTGAGCCTTACTCTTTTCGCCGACGAAAGGCAAGCTCCAAGTAAACACGTCCATGAAGTTGGGCAACCAATATGGATGAGGGGTTGAGTTGAACTGCCGAATGTTCATAACGTTGCTCTCGTACTTCAGAACGGCAGCTTTGTTGTTATAGACGTCGAGGTAGTTAGGAGCGGAGAAGATGGTCATGACCGAGGGGAAACCAGTGGTCTTCGTTTTGCGATACATCCGATATCCGGCATCCTGAGCTTCATGAGCTCGGATGATGGACAAGAGGTTGTTGCGCTCCAAGAACTGACAAGCAGCTTGATAGGTGAAGAAGTAGGAACAACCACGGACGTGGTTATGTACGAAGCTATCGGAAGTCTTTTCTGTTCCAAAGTCTTCGACGGGATCTGCCCAGAGGATATCGCACATCAGGCCGTGAGTTGGAGGTTCCCTGAAGCGGTCGATCTATCGACACCAACAACGTAAGTCAAAGGACACCAGGACCGCAGATTTCGGCTTACGTTTCGGAGATCGTCAAGGGTGTTCAGTTCAGGGGAGAGGCCTCCGTGGATGCAGAGGAATTGCTTGTTCATCACGGCGGCGAGGGGAAGGCTGCAGAAGGACTCCATGCAGGCATCGTATACCCGTTCAGAGTACTTGTGTTTGCATTCGAGTTTGAATGTGAAGTAGTCCGTCAAGTGTCGGCACTCATGGTTTCCCCGGAGCAGGAAGAGTGTATCTGGATACCAGATTTTGAGCGACCAAAGGTAGAGTACGCACTTGGGGTCTGTTAGATTGATGACTGACAATAGCAAAGAGCGGATACGCACTTCGATGCTAAAATACCCCCGATCCACGTAGTCCCCCAAGAAGAGATACCGAGTGTCGGCTGGGCTGCCGCCGACCTCGAAGAGTTTCATAAGATCATACTAAAAGGGACAAAAGTCAGGTCAAATAGACGTCCACGAGTGGCTACTGCATACGTATTGGCCGTGAATGTCCCCACAGACTATGAGATTGGGATCGATTTCAATGTCAGTTTAGCCGACAGCGGGGCAGCCAGCTGGAGACGCACCGGTGATGGGCGCATCGACGGACAGCACGTTGGGCTCTTTACGCAACAGCTCTGTGCCCTTTTCCAATATCCACAAGGCCTGGTCTTCTGTGAGCCTGCCCTCGCGATAGAAGTGGTTTTTGAGGAACGCTATATCAGGCTTGGTCTGATCTTGGCCTCCCTTGTTGAAAAACTGCTCTGGTGAAGGCTTGAACATGGCAGGTGCTTGGACCTACCGCCAAAGAGGCTCTAATATTAGCTTCACGCCCCTTGTTGAGACTATAGAATGGCACTTACGTCCTTCACGACTCGCTCCTGAGTGCTGATAACGTTGCCATCGTCGAGAGTGTGCTGGGTGAAGTCGATCTCTGGAATGTGCTGCCCCTGGGTACGAATCTTCTCTATCGCTCGCTCGATGTGTGTCGCCATGGTTGACCCTACTCGAACGGGTGGTCGAGGTAGAGAGGAAAGAGGGTAAAACAAGGGACAGCAGTGATGGCGTGACAGAAATGGAGCTTAGGTGTGCCAGCTGCCCTAATCAGATCGCGTGGTGGAGGTGCCTTTAGTCCTGACCTACCGTATCGTTCCCGTAACAAACTCTTCAGGTTTTCGCTCACAGCACTGTGTCTTATCTACTGACAGCTTTGCGGAGCTTGTCTTTTGCAGTTCACAGCACAAGTAAGCTGTAGACGACACAGGCTATGCCAATTCTGCTTGATTCTGAGGTGTCGTCGCAACAGGCTCGCTTGGGGAGGTGATCTCCTCTTACGCCATGGTCCGAATGCGTGTCAGCAGAATAAATTATTGCAGTCGATACTGGTTATCTAAAGTATACTGCAAGTACATGTTTTGGCACATTGAATCCCAAAAGTGAGACGATGTAAGCGGTGAAGAAAGGCAGCAACGGCGATAGAAGCAGCTGGGATCGAACGAGGAACGGCAGAGCTAATTGACGGGTGAGTATTCTACACGATGCGACGAGACAACCATGCTCACCATTAAAGCCAAGGTAGATTCCGTATGTGTATTGCGCGAAGCTAACCAGTGGGTGAATACTTGTGACCTGCGAGAATTCGGAGGACCTATCGGCTTACGCTATGAGGTAGAGTGTGTTGCCCACCCACAAACACACCCAGTTGTCCTTGAGAATGATCGGTAGGAGGAATAATTGCGCAAGATAAAGCGTGAGGTACAACGGAAAGAAGGCGTTGGTATGGACGTCAAACGCATAAGCCCATTCGACGGAAGAGTCCGCTGGTGTTGAATGCGAGGGTGGCGACAGCAGGAGTTTATTGGCGGTGAACCACAGCAGAGTGGCGATAATGATACCGGAAAGGAGGAAATCACGCAGTGTCATAGTGACGGCAAGTAAGAGCATCTCAAGGATGTTGTAGGAGTAAACGACTCCCCACGCGATTGCCGACACTTGTAAGGGATCTCAAGGTCAACCTATGCTTCAATTAAAATTATCATGGCGGCACATACCTCCGAGGCAAGCTGTAATGAGGACGAGAATGGCCGGGTCGTCTCGCGCCCAAGTATTCTTGGTTTCTGGAGGTAACGACGTTGAGCCAAGTTTCACGACATGCTCATGGACTTGTACAAACGTTTGTGAAAGTATACGTTCCGATACCTGATGTTGATGTGAGATTTTGAATTTTGAAGAGGAATCGAAGGATTGCTTACACTCTTCGGGGCGCCAAACAGAGGTATGTCAACTGCCATGCCGCCAGTTCGAAATCCTATCAAACGCTTTAGCACTACTTGGTTCCTGTGAGTATAAGATACGCACCATCTGTTGGAAACGATGCAGCCTTTTGAAGATAATGGGTATCTTGAATCCTGAGCGACCAGACAGCCCGCCATCCTCCACCGAGTAATTTGAGTTTGTTGGGAGAACCATGACTGGTTTCGCGAAGTTGGATCGTCGAAGTATAGCCAGTTTACGAGCTAGAATACAAGTCGCAGTATTACGCCTGCTTGTAGGGCGTCCAGAGCTAACTGAAGGCCAGTTGGGAGATTGAATACGGAATGACCGCTGCCATCATCGAGACACGTCGGGATTGTCCGGTTTGAATCGGAGCTTGAAAGTTATTGCTGCGAGCTTGTAAGCGCCCACGACTTTCTCCCTTCGTCCTTCTCACCAAATCTCTGCCCTTTCTCGGCCATGGCCGACGTCGAAAACGAAGTCCTGGACTGGGAGAACGAGGACGACGAGCAGCAGCACCAGAATGGCGCCACCAGGAGTCGGGATAGTTTCGACGACGACGCTGACGATGCAGTTTCCTTGGGAGACGAAGAAGAGCTGTCCGTTTACCCCCAAGGGACTCCAGTCGAGCCAGTCTCTCTAAAAGATCCTCCTCGGGACCAGGATATCAGGTCTAGCTCTCGAGAAAGGGGCGCGATGACGACTTCAAGACCCTCGAGCAGGAACGTGGACCCACCCGGCAGCGACAGATACCAACGGGAGTCTTCTGGGCCCCGCCAAAGAGCTAGAAGAGGTTCTTCTCCACGGCGACGTGCACCTCCTCCAGCATCAGCTAGAATAACTCACGCCTTACCGCCCAAGCCCGTCCTCTCCACAGTGGGCCCTTCACCATCCGCAGGACGTGCGACAAGCATGAAGGTGGCTCAGAATCGACCTCCAGGATCGGACACCGTATCCGCCAACGACACCTCTCCTGAATCTCCAGCACCGCACTCGACCTCCTGGCTCGATTGGGAGCCTCGCCTTTCGAGCAAAGGCGACACATACTACTTCAATAGGGTCACTCGCCTGACCCAGTGGGAGGTACCCCCCGGATATCGCCCTTCCGCCAGCAATGGACGAGATTCTTCCAGCAGCGATGGCATTCGCGAAGGGCAAAATGTGCCAACACATAGTTTTAGGTCAAGCTCCCCACAGTCTGACATGGCTTCGCAGGACCCGCCCCCACGAAGGCATCAACCTGAAGATTCAGCACGACCCTCCCGCAACGCTCGATCGGGCCCTATATCGGAGGAAGATCGTTATTATAGGCCAAAGGAGACCGGAAAACGTGGGGAGGAAAGGTCTGAGGACAGTTATCCCCGTGACTCACGACGGGAGCGTGCAGTAGTCCACTCTGCGCCCGGGACCCAGTCGAGGTCCAGAGCCAAGGCTCGGTCGTCTTCTCCTCAAAGTCAAGAGCCATACTACCGTGACCGTCCTCGGGATCATGAACGAAGCTCTAACCGTGATCCCGAGCCTTCGCAAAGGGACAGGATTGGCGTTACTAATAGCGCTCCCCATGAATACAGAGGCCGCCCTCGCGGTAATTCTGGGCGAGTATCGCGACAAGCAGATATGGACACGTACATTCCCTCGGAAGACAGAACTCGTCCGCCTGCTCCACGCAGGCAAAGCAGCCCCCCTCGACACCCACGCGCAGAGTCGCCAGAACGTCGTCTTTCGCGAAACCAGCCCATATCCGCACCCAGTACGTTGTCAGCCTCCTGCCATCATCTACGCGTTCGTATCCACAGTGCGTCTGGCAACACGGAATCCCAGCCTTCCTCCCAAGCCTGGTTGAGGCCGTGTTCAGACGACTGTCGTCCAGCTTCATCTCAAGTGCTGCCCTGCCTGCGATTGCCATCCCATCCTCCCCCGACTCGAGGTCCCCTCCCCTGCCTTCGCCGTTTTATTCATCATTTTAACTATATCCCGTGGCAAACGTTCTCATTCAAATTTCCTCCTTTCGTTTCTGTCTTTTAGGGCGCAGACCTTCTCCGCCGCCGCCACTACTACCACCTCCGCCTCCAGTGTCCGCCCCTGTTCTATCCAACAATCTACGAAGCAATGATAGAAGACCGCCGGTTGAGCCCTCTCGGACGTCGGCGAATTCGGTGCCGTTGCAACCCAAACCTCGCGGTCGTGGCGAACCGATAGTTGTGTCTCTCCCGACAGGTCCCGCGGCTTCGGGGCTGCCCCGTTTCACGGATCCGACGTCGGAATATGTCCAGCTTGTGTATCCTGATCAGCCAGAATTCGATCGAGTTCGTATTGTCCAGGCGTCGCGTGCCCAACAGGTAAGGACCAGTCTGCTTTGATCCTAGAAATTGCCAATATTTACGGCCATCTTCAGGCTCCTCAAAGCCGTGAGCGTCAATCAGGACACTCGGGCCCTCCCCCTCGAGAACCCGCTCAGCCTTCGCGCAAATCTGCCCTTGACCGTAAGCGCTTTTTTGTCAATCTTTCTCTCCTACAGTCGCTTATTTATTCTACAGGCGAGCCTTATCAGTCTGTTACCACAGAACCCTCTCGATCCCAAGAGCCCCGAGCAAACGATCAGCGTCCACCTCCTCCTGCAAGTGCTGATGATAGACCCGGAGAAGCTCATCCACGCCGTACTTCAGCAGTGTTGCGACAGAACGACAACCAGCCTCTTGAGCGCAACGAATATCCCGATCGCCAGTACAAATCTCGTTCGCCAGACCGCCCTGCTCCATCAAGGTCCTTCTCCGAAGTCGTTCCCACCAACGTGAATGAGAAAGACGGTATGACACGCATGACTCAGAGACTCGAGAGACGTGCAGCTCTGGAGGCTCGGAGGATAGAAGAGGAAGCAAACCAGTCGAGGAATCGAGGTGCCGAGCCTGAAGACCTCTATACCTCTCGAAGGGGTAGGGACCCGCCTCCTCTCTCTGAGCCGACGAGGGGCGGGAGCTATGGAGATACCAAGGTTGAACGGGAGTCGCGGCGTGACCTTCCCCCTCCGAACGATCGTGAACGTGAACGGGGTCGTGAGGTATGTGTTTGCTTCGTACCCGATCTGAGTCAGACTAATGTATTAATTGACAGCGTCGCGAACCATCTCCCAAGAAAAATGGTAGACGAGAGACGACGCGCAAGCTGGTCAGCGGGACGAATAATACGCCGCTTGGTCCTGGGAACGGTGGGAGAAACCGGTTTTCGGCTCCCCCGCCACCACCTGCAACTAGCGGGCAAGGACCGATCTCTCCTGAGCAGAGAGTCAAGGCGCTCCCACCTGCCAACAACTATGACTATCTGGAGAGGCCAAGGGATTCTATGATGGATACTAGGAGAGAGAGTTATGATAAAGTAGGTGGCTGTTCGACTCTTGTGGTGTTGGTGCTGATTTACGGTCCATTCAGTCTGTTGAAGTTTCGCGATATCCAGAGCGATCTCGTGAACCTCGATATGAAAGTCCACCTCGCACGTCGCGAAGGGCGAGTCCAGTAAGTCGCTCTCTGTCTTGGCTTGATGATGCCGTGGCTAAGATCTTTGAAGCCACCGCAGGACTATGCGTCCCGTGTCAACAATCCTCACTCTATGCCCCCTCATATGGCCAATCCAGGCAGGGATCGGGAGTTAAGGGGAGAACCTCGGTCTCGCTCAAGGTCAAGAACGCGGGTAAGTGTCATATCATGTATCATTTTGCCTCCGTTGCTGACGATGACTTCAGCGGGACAGAGGTCGCGATCGAACCCCTTCACCACCCAGACGAGGGCCTCCAGCTCAGTCAAGCAGCATGCCTAATTTGCCTCCAAAGCCTCGGCCTACAACTCCGACTCCCAATGACGCTAGGCACGAGCGTCAAACTGCCAGTTGGCATCCAGATGTTGGACGGCGGGGTTCAGACGCCATGGCCGTTGATAATGGCCGGTACACCCCGCCTACGGACAGATTGAAGGATTCGCTGAGAGTATCTTCCCATGGCAGCATCCCAAGAGACCCTCCTCCCGTGAAGACTTTGCAATCGTCGTTCCCTCCGCCACCGATTGTGCATCCGCTCCCCCAGAAACCGATGTTGGACGCCAAGCGAGACCAGCAGCAGCAGCCGCCACCTGTGCATGCCGAGGCACACCCTTCCTCCAACCCTGCTGATGGTCACAGTCACTCGGCTTCGTGGGACGGTAGGTCGGACCGTCGTCGTTCGAACAGTCGATGGGACCCTCCTCAACAAGCGACTGGGAATTCGACAACTGCCTCGTCGCCCGATGTGGAGATGGGTGGGAGTCAGCCTGTTCCTGTGTCGCCTGGCACTTCGAAGAAACTGGTGTTGAACGAAATTACACCGCCGAGGCTGAGGCGGCCGGATCCAGAGCGTCGTATGCAAGCCGACCAACCTTCGCAGGGTAGTTCGGGGGCTTCTGGGTCTGGGTATGGTGGATCGAGGAGGGAGCTTGATCAGGGTGTACGTGGAGATAGAGAAGATGATAGAGAGAGGGCTGGTGGTGATAGGGATGGTGATCGTGCACATCGAGAACGAGGAGGTGATGAGAAGGGTGACTATCTCGCCCCACAACCGATCTCGCGTTCGAATTCGCTGTTGGAGCGACTGGCGGGCCCCCTTCCTCTTCGTGACCGGGTCTCTATTCCGTCGAAACGGGACCACGATGAGATGGGTAGTGGTGGTGATGGGCGATTTGATTCTACGTATGATTTGGATGATGCGCATGAGGCTGGAAGTAAGAGGAGGAGGAAGGGGGGAGGGGGGAGGTCGAGGAGGGCTGGGAATGCGAAACGTCATCCTTGATGGTCTAGAGTCTTTTTCTTCATATATCTCGGTCATGCTTTCTTCGTTCTTGGTGGTTATAGTAGGCATTGCCTTCTGGTATGTTCGTATCGCTCCCGTAGCCCTCGGTTGTTTCCCTCTCCACTCCACTGTTCAGTTGATTGACACGGCGTCCCTCTTGACCTGTAGTTCATCTTGCATTTGTTGTACATATCTTAATCTATTTCCCGATGGTCAGAGCGGTGCACGGTTTGAGTGGATCAATATGCCAATTTCACAAAAGCCATTCTCTGGGATGTGGGTAAAGAAGTCGATTTCCCTCAATTGGCTGCTGTCGACGTCTTGGTACACCACAAATTCCGATGATGACTGGCCTTCCTGGGAGATTCGCAGAGAAGATGATACTCGAATACTTGATAACACGCTCAACAAACTCTGGGATGAGTCTCATGTACCTCACTCATCGAATACCTTGTCTTTCCAGGGGTCAATAAATTAGAAGAAATACTATCAGTACAAGGCGTATTACACAAGGCTGAATCGGTTCATTTCATACTGGTGCTTCATCGGCACCAGGTCCCCCTGGCATATTTTTTCGTGAGGCTGGAGTTCTCCCCGGTTCGAATATATGCCTATGAACATGTCAATCAATCGGTAGATACGCTGTCGAGATGATTCAACGGTGTACTTACTTTTCTTTCAAAAGACCATCGTGTCCAGTGTACAGGAAAAGGTCATAGATAATTGTCGCAATCTGTGCTCCGAGTATCGGCGCGAGGATAGGACACCAGATCCAATAATGGCTGGAACAGCGCTTGAATGAGATAGATATCTGACGCTAGGGGACAGGGAACTCACTTTCGATAGCTCCAGACGATGGTACCGTATCCTGCTGCGGAGGTCAAGAGACGAGGGCCGAGGTCACGGGCAGGATTAATTGCATAGGCTAAGTAGTAGGATGCGGAGCAGTCAGTCCGAATGATAATATGAATTGAAATGACTGATTTGCGGGAGGGTACCGTACCAGTATGCATGCCTAGCGAAGTGCCGATACCTAGAACCAAGAAGCACAGAATGAGGGGCGTGAGACCAGCCGGTGGTGGACAGTTCTTCTTGTCGCTTAAGGCAAGGACTATCAGCATCAGGACGGCCGTGCCGAGAAACTCTGAGAAGAAGCAGGAAGCGTTGGTCAGGTAGTCGGACTTGAGTAAGGTTTATTATAGGCTTGTCAAAAGGAGGCGGAGAAGGGAGGATAGCTGTGGACGTACGGCGTATGTGGCAAATAAGCCTGCGGTGGCCTGTGTTCGGATACCAACTCCACCTTCGAATACGTTGATTGCGTGAAAGTAGTTTCCGTACACGATAGCTGCTCCCGTGAAGCCTCCCAGAACTTGGGCGGTGATGTAGCCCTATTTAATCTAGGTGTTTAGCAGGAGCTTGGCCAGACGCTGTCGATGGGCGTACGCACTGGAACCTTTTTCCATGGGAAGCCCCGGAAAGTCGCAAGCGCGAGGGTGACCTTCATAGAATATGTCAGTCTCACCTTGAATAATATCGATAGGGACGTAAGGCTGTACCGCTGGGTTAATGTGCCCACCAGATATCCCGGCTGAGATCCACACTCCCATCGCCGTCCCTATTCCCCAGGCGATATTTATCGAAAGGTAGTTCTATACCATTCAGGAACGCAAGTTGAAGGCTAGCGGGTCATCGTGAGGTCAAGGTTGGTGAATCAAAATAGGCTTACGCCTCTTTGGGAAGGAGCCACACCAGGATTCGAGGATAAAACGACTTGGCAATTCACCCCGTTCCCGAAGATGATGAGAAGCATCACTCCAAGGAATTCTGCTACAGGCTCTCGCATGTAGTGCCTGTAGGTAGAGAAGTGGGTCAGGTTCACGAGGATTGGAGGGTAGCGTCTTGATTACCGTAGTCTAACCCACAAACTCGAGTGCGAGTAGGCATCGTGTGAGGGTACATGTTCCACTCTGTCAATTGGGTGGGACGAGACTGATGACGAAGGCGAACGTGGAGCACGATCGTAGTGCTCGACACTCTCCTTGGACGAATCGACCTGCTTTGAGTATTTTAGAGAACTCATCTTCGAGTTGCACACTTTTTGGGTGCCAGAAGTCGATGTTTGTGTATCGGTGCAATGGCGACCAGGTGAGGCTTTGGGGAATGGCTTTGGGGTAGCCTGAGTTCCAAAGGCATACATATGGACTCTCTAGAATAAGTACGGGTACCACTGCTCCTGATCCGAATGGTGTCGGTCCCATGAGCACATCTTCAAGTCTCTAAGTGGGTAGAAGTCTCGTCACTGCTTGAGCTCAGCGTGGTGTTTGAGATGGCGAAGAAAGCGAAGTATGGAGAGAAGTGGAGTAGACCGTAAAAAGAACCTGATTGACTTCTGACTATGACCCATGCCGAGTATAGCTCTGTCTGAAGTTCTGACCTAACCGTTGGCCATGAGAACGTCTTCTCTGTGCTGTGACTGCGTGGTTGAGATTAACGTGGTCTGTCCGGTGAGATAAGATTGCTTGTGCCGCGTCCCAAAGAGGAACAGCCGAAGCCCTTTATAGCATCCCTCTCTGCTGACCAAGTACAAATCACGGACTTTCGGTGGGATCCGGGGCAACAAAAACCCAAACCAAATCCTCAGCCACCTGTGACCGATGTCTGGGTGCTATACGCCGATTCGGACGCCTTTTTATTCTGATAATTCTTAGCTTCACTTCGTTGAAGGGGACACACAAGACCCAATGCTGGTGAGCGCGATCATGACGGCGATCATCTCAGCACTTAGCAGAACTAAATGTGAGATGGACGATGTACCGAGCTGTAACAGTGGGTTGGCCGAGAGGATCTCAATCCTGATACAGCAAAACGGGAGGTTGATGATGTCACCTGAAGTGGACAAAGCGACTCCGTGAAATGCATCAATTTTGACAAACAACAAAGGTATGTTTGCTTCCACCAACTGCGATGTCGACCAGACCCGCTAACCCAAGACAGAAGTCAATCTGGCACGTCACTCTATTTCCAGCAGTGAAAAAGGATGCCGCTTCCAACGGACTTCCTAAATGGCTTGGAAAACGATACCTTCACCCGACCCATGCAACCCTCACCTTGCGGCAGCAGGATGGGCACGACATCACGGAGCATCATCCGTGCACTTCATACGAAAAACATGAAGACGGCTTAGGGTTCACTCAGCATTGGACATCACGGAACCACAGGAAGCATCGTTTGGTCTGTGTCGGCCCAGCGAAGCCCCACAGATCGCGACATGCTAGCAATCTTCTTGTGGGGCTTTGGCACATGGCGACGCGAATAGAATACTGGAACGTCAGTTGGTGGGTTGCACAGGCGTTCACTTGGGGAAGCGTCGTTTGGTGCCTCAACGGGTTCTTCGCGTTCCTGCCTTTATTATACCCGTCGACGTTCGCGGAATCGGTGTATAGTACCGGATGGACTGCGTTCATCGGTGCGACGATATTCGAGTTTGGATCGGTTTTGGGGATGTGGGAGGCGTGGAATCGGGATGATGTGTCGAGCTTTGGGTGGAATGTTAATCACAGGTTTCGCCAGATTGGAAGCGAGCTGCACGATACGACCTACAAGGCTTTTGGAGAAATACCACAGACGATGAAGGAGATTGGGATTGCGCTGCATCGAGCGTCTACTCACGGCTACGCTACTGAACAGAAGCTCCATCGAACGGATCCGGAGAAAGGTGTCTCTGCAGTCAATGGTCATGACGCGACTGTGTCTCCAGATTCCCCGCTCACTGGGACCTCGTCGCCAGACCAGATCGAATCTCCACATCCACCAGAGTTTTCGTTTAAGCGACGGTGGATATGGTTCTCGACGGATACCAAGTATTTTCGTGAAGTCGGCTTCCTTGCTGCTGCTTTTCAAATGTTCGGGGCCACAGTCTTTTGGATTAGCGGGTACGTTCGCTGGAAATGTCTATGGCCCCTCACTCTCAGCTCACTTGGGATCGGTAGGTTTACGGCTCTTCCAACGATCCAGCTTGCTATCAAGAATCGTACTGGAGTGCTTGATGGAGTGTTTTGGGTACCTCAAGTCGTAGGCGGAATGGGTTTCGTCATCAGCTCGTACGTTCAATCATCAAATGCTCGATTTCATGAATATTAAAATTGCTTGTCCTGCAGAACGTTCATCATGCTCGAAACTCAGACCAAATGGTACAAGATACGCCCGTTGAACATCGGCTGGCACGTAGGTTGTAAGTACCGCCCTTTCGATCATCTTGACTGCGTGTTCTAACCGTTGTTGTCAGTCTGGAATTTCATTGGAGGCATTGGTTTCACTGCTTGTGGTGCACTCGGCTTCGCTGCCGCCTCGAACTCTGGGGTCAACTTTCAAAGCGTCTTGTGCACTTTCTGGGGGAGCTGGGCTTTCTTGATTGGGAGCTTACTCCAATGGTATGAGAGCGTCAATTCCAAATAACTGCGCCCAAGAAATATGCTTTATTGTGGTCTACTTGTGTTGCAGGCTTGGGTCCTCTTGGATGCCAATCGTGAACTCGTTTTTGCGCCTCATGTTATCACAAGAGATTTCCCCTAGCCTGGAGCTCCGTATACGTAGACTGTACCTTCGCTCTTTCAGCTGAAAATACCATCTCCTTGGTCGATAATTCACAAACGTTCCGAAATACCCAGCACTGCCAAGAGTGGTAATATTATGGGCGCCCCCCTAACAGGTACCGCGGGGCCTAAATTGTCTTTCCACGTGGGTGAGGCGCAAGCATGCAGTGTTGGTTGCAGCGCTCTGCTTTACCAGAACCAGTCCAGATCGCAGCTGGTTACCCTCCTTTTCCCTCGTTTCTTTCGTTCTTTCTTTGGATTGCTGTTCGCTAGACTTATACCACTACGATGAGCTCGAAGACTCAGGAGTACGACGACGATGCTGCACCACCGGTCGCTGTGGCGGATACTGGTGATACTGGCGAGGGTGGCAAGATTAAGATGATTGTGCAGCTGGTCAAGAAGTGTTTGGGTGTCAAGGATATCGCTTCAATGTACGTTCTGTTTGCATCTTCTGAGGGCTGGCTTCTTGTGGTTGCGCTGGCTCTGGGAGCTGTCCACTGGTGGGGGCGGGAACGGGGATACACGCCGGCCTGCCATGACACATGTGGAAGCTCTCCGCTCTGCTCAATTACAGCTCACTGTTTGGATCTATTCATTGACTATTCTACAGGCGAATGTCCTTGCCAGCTTCGTTGCTAGAGCCTGTGCCTAATCTAGAGTATTCGCACTCTTTGGATAGGCCAGATCTTTTCGCTGCGTGAGTATACAATCCTGCACAATTCCCTTGTTCATTTTAACGCCAAATGATAGCATTAACGACTCTGAGGATCAGTTTGAGCGTATGCTTGCTTTGCTACGCTTTTACTTTGCCAAGGACCTCAAGTTTGTGGTATGTTGTCTCTTGGCTGGCCGAGCATAGCATTGACGTTCGGTCACAGCACGGCAAAGTGTGCAAGCCCTACAACTCTGTGCTCGGCGAACATTTCCGGGCCCACTGGGATGTGATACCCCTTTCCCACCCCGAGGAGCTCATCGAACGGCCCTCGTTGCAGCACGAGAGGCACTCTTCCTCTGCCAGTGTACAAAGTGGGAGCTACAAGAGCACCCTTAGCGTTAACACCACCGACTCGGACTCGGTAAAGCCTGGCCAACCCCCCTCAACCGCCCCGACCTCCCCAGAGCCACGTTTCTCAAGTGACAACAACGGTCCCTCCCGAATTCGAGTGGTCTACCTCACCGAACAAGTCTCCCATCACCCTCCTGTATCCGCTTACTACGCCTCATGCCCCGCACGCCAAATTGAGATGCAAGGAATTGACCAAATTAGCGCCAAGGTCTCCGGCACCACGCTTCGCATCCAAGCAGGTCAATACAATCAGGGGATCTACGTCCGTATCAACGGTGGGCCAGGCGAAGGCGAGCTCTACCATATCACCCATCCCGTCGCTTCCGTCAACGGCATCCTTCGCGGCAACTTTTATTTGACAATGTGCGAGTCGACTGTGGTCAGCTGCACGAACGATAGGCCCAGTCCCAAGCAAGGTGGCTTCCCGAGGTTCCGTGCGATCGTCGAGTACAAGGAAGAGTCGTGGCTTGGTAGAGCCCATTTCCTGATTGAGGGTGTCATCTTTGTGGTGCACGAGGGCGAGACGGAGCATGAGGCGTGGACCAAGGTGAAGCAGGTGCCCCAGAACAGGGTCGCTGCTGTTTTGGATGGGTCGTGGAAGGGCCATATTCGGTGGAAGAGGGTAGGGGCGTTGTCATACCCGCATACCACGTCTTCTTCGGCCTCTTCGCCCAACCCTTCCCATGTGCAGTTACCGAAGCCCTCGATACCATCTGCTGCTGCGAGTAGGGCTGATGTTACTTCGACCGCTGAGGGGTGGCAGACGCTGATTGATGTGGGCGAGCTGCATGTGGTGCCGAAGGAGGTTCGACCCATTGATAATCAGCATCCGTTTGAAAGTCGTAGGCTTTGGAAGACGGTGACGGATAATTTGCTGAATAAGGAGTATTCGGATGCGACGAAGGAAAAGGTTGCGATTGAGCAGAAGCAGAGAGATGATGCGGCGGAGAGGAAGAAGAAGGGTGTTGAGTAAGTGTTGTGCATGTGCATCCTTCGGCTTTCGCAGTAGTTGACCTCGCTACAGGTTTATCCCAGTGTTCTTCGAGAAGGGCCTCGATAATGGCTACTCGGAACTCACAGCAGAGGGCCGGAAAGCTGTCGAGGACGAGATGGCGGAGTCATCTCCCTTCTGCATTGAAGGAGGCATTGGCAAGACCACCTAAGCACGGACTGATACGTTTTCTCATCGCAACTTGATTTCCTCCTCTCTGAACCTCTCCGAACGTCTTTTCTTTTCTCGTTTCCCCTCTCCCGACCTTTCCTTTCCTCTTCAACCACTATCAAGATTGAGAGCTGGCGATTACGGTCTGCTCGTTCTATTTTCCCTTTCTCCTCATCGTGAGATGATGTACCGATATACCACGACCATCATACGTATAAACCTAACGACCCTATGATACCTCTCCTGCTGTACCACATTGTTTGAATTACACTACGAGTCCTAGATGCTCCTTTCTTCTTCTTCTGGCGGTCCCTTTTGTTTTGGCAGTAAGAGAGTTGGAGAGGTAGGCTGACTGTTGACTATGACTCGACCTCTTCGACCCTCTGGGACAGTGGATGACTTCGTCCTCGCATCGTTCAGATTTCTCTTCTGTACCCCAACCTCGTCCAGTGGCGCAGGCGGAATACGCGTTGTGATCGTTTGAGGATTCATCGCTCTTTCCTTTTGACTCTTAGGCGACTTGTTCTGATACCTTGAAGATCGCGGTGGGGGCTAGAAGGCGATGAGGAGGACGGGTCATTCATGTCAAAGAGCTACGCTTACATTCTTCTCGTTTCAAGCTGTTTACCGCTTCTCAAAGAGATTTTGGCTATCCTCTGAGAGTTCCTCAGGACTTTCTTGAAGAATGAAAATAGGCGGGCGCAGGTGAAAGGATGGGAGGAAGAAGGATACGCCCCAACTGAGTCATGATCATTCAAGCTCAGAACCTTTGTCTTAATCGAACTCAGTGCCACTCTTCGAACATGCAGGACTGTTTGAGCATTGCGTTGCTGGCATACATAAATACTGGTAATACATTGATATCGGTCGAACTACGAAGGAAGGGAAAAGGATGTGAGCTGTTCCATGTCGATACTCGAAAACACCTACAAATTCATTAAAACTCGCAGATTACCATTAGACTCTGCTTTAAGAGCCGCAAGGTTCTCGCGAATCAGACCGGTGTCCATACTATCAACAAAATCTAATCGAGCTTTCATGTGCGAGCTGAAGGAGAAAGAGTGGCTCCGAGAGCGCAAGAACTCGATAAAAGAAGTCCGAGCATCATCAACCACAGGGAACGAGAGTTCGACGATGAGATCCCGTACGGAGTCGGGGATGCTTGACAGACAGCCGGCATGTAGCCTCTGCCCGGATATCTTGAGGGAAGACAATCGAGGCGTCTCTCTGAACATGGTCCTAAGATCAGCCGCGGCTTGTCCCAAGCCCATCCCGAGATCGAGCTCAAGGTGTCTTATCGACTCCTGACACCCCGACCGCTGAAAGAGTTGAGTGAGACTGCGGATAATGCTGGTGGAGGGACCGTCAGTTGCGGTGCAGGCCAAAAACTGGATGGAGGGCAGTTGAAGCCATGCCAGAAGCACGACGACAAAGATTTCGTTGCATTGGGCGTATTTGACGTTTAGATGAGTGAGTCGAGGGAGGGTTAGCAAACTATTGGCTTCCGGCGGATAACTTCCCGTCACGCCGCCTCGAATACTGAGATTCAACGATTCGAGATTTGAAGATTGCCCTAAAACCGAGAATAAATCTCCGAATTGAAAAGTGTGGAGTGAACCGAGATGGAGTGTTGAAAGATTCTTCCAAGGCATGGTCACCACCGAGATGTTTTGAGGACCGATGATTTCAACATTACGCAAGGCAGGGAACCTTTCCGCGTCTGTAAACGCTTCTCCTAGTTGCGAATTCATGTAGAATGTGCCTCGGGATTCCGTTCCGATGCGAAGGGTGTGCAGTTCCCGCCACACTAAGACACACGAAGAGAGTGGATGATGGAGGAGACCCGCAAGAAGGCCTTCATCGGGTTCGGATTGGACCTCGACGAAAATGTTGAACGTGCCGGTGCGTACCGCGACGGAGTGGGCAAACTGGGCAATCTTATCATTGTGGGGATTCGATGACGAAAGGGTGATGGTTAGCGACAGGGGTAATTCTGATGCTCTTTGAACTCGTTTAGACGCCATCTCGAGGATGTGAAGTGTTGTTCCTGAAGCTCCGGTGACGTTCAAGTTCAGCTCGGTCCAGAAGTGAGCGAAACTGCAAACAGTCTCATACCACTCCTTGGACACGAGCATGAAGGGGAGGACCGAGCCGAACCTTGCTCGCCGGGGCTGCGATAGATGATCCTCGTCTGGGCAAGCCACGGCTAGCTGCATGAAGTAAACAATAATTTCTGGTGGTAATCGACGACGAGCTGAGAGGATGTCCATGTATTTCGTCTTGTTGGTTTGAATCGCAGATCTGCGGGAAGTCAACTCCTCGACCTGTTTCTGCAGAGTAGCAAGTTGGTGTTCCACCAAGGTGAGCTCGGTGTCGCAAAGCTGGAGTAGGTTCCGGGCAGAAGCACATTCGTAGGGCGATGGTTGTCGATTTGAGCTGAATAAGTCGTCCATGGTTGAGGTGGTCTGGCGACCGTGATGGGGGAAGGGAAAGAAGCGGTTTGGACCTCGGTACCAATACCCCGCACCAATGGCATCATCGCAATTCACACATTTTGTCTCGCGTGTCTCATACAATTCACAATTGCTCGCGGGCACTGCGTGACCAGGAAGAATGTGAGGCGAAGAACTACCTTTTGGAAGCGAATGTATATTCTACCCAGACGCTGAGCGCTGAGCTCCTGAGATCACGGTTCGGCGGAGGCGCGGATCGTGAAAACGACTCGTTTGAATCATGATTCGTGAATCTTCAAAGTTAATTGGAGGTGGAATTTACATAGTCTCAATCATATAAAAAGTTCGTCAATAATCGATGAAGTTTGTACAAGGCTCATGAAGAAGAGAAGGGACTCAATTTTGTGGATTTTCGTGCCGTCATTGGCCATAGTATGGTGGCGGATGCCCAATACCGCCTCCTATGGTACGGTCGTTCACACTCAACGTTCGAACTGGGCCACCATCTTCATGCACGAGAACTGGATTGGTCGCGTGAGTATCAACGCCAGACTGGTCGATGTGGACCTGGGATGAGTATCGAACGGAATTTCGAGTTGCATCCTGGTGTGTCCAAGAGCTTGCTTGGTGGCCAGGGTGTTGATTTGCCACGGCTGAACCCATCCCCTCCGTAGATGCTGCGATTGATGAGCATTCAAGTGGGGTACTAATCAAGGTGGAAGAACGGTCCTTCTCGGGTACGGGTCGGACAAACTCGAATGGCGTGGCGATTAACCCATCCCCGATGATCATTTCTGGTTGGGCGAGAGGTCTTGGTTCGTCAAAATGGCTGGGATATGCGACACCGCCTTTCTCTTCTTCTAAGCGCTCACGTTCTCGTTGGCGTTTTCCGGCTCGTCGGGATAAGAACTTAAGATGATCAAGCCGACAAGGGCCATACCAACGACACCTGTTGGTAGAAATATCAAATGTCACCTTGACTAAAGCAGCTGGAAGGGCTTCATCGGCTCACATCCAAGAGTCCCAGCAAGTATCGCAACCAGGCTTGTTGCCTTATCTTCATCTGGAGGATCAGGTTGGACGATCACGATTGTCCCCGCCTAAACTACAGTTGTGATCGGAATAGGTGTGGCAGCTGCCTGGCCCTCTATGCTGTCCAGTATCCCATCACATGAGGAGCATTCGACCAGAACCAGTGCTGAGTTATGCTGACCTTGTAGTCACTGTTGCGACAACTGTGTATGGAGTCTCCACCACGCTTCGAACACCAGTGATCCCGCCATACTCGGTTGTGATGGGTGTTTGCGTGCTGCCAATGGTTCTGGTGGAAATTATGGTGTAAGTTGCCTCCCTACTACTGAATCCGTAGCCTGAGGCCAATAAATCTGTCGTGCTTGCCACTGCTGTCGGAAGTGCCGTTGTAATAGGGAGAATCAAGACCCGACTGTCCCCGGACCCATAGACCATAACTCCAGCCATGATGGCAATTTGCGAGGGAGAGTTGAAGGCAGCAAGGGTGAGGGAGAGGGGAATATGGTGGTGAAGGGAAGAAGTGTCAATGAGTTGATTCGTTCGCCTGGCCGTCATTCTAGCTCTCAGAAACATAATTGGTTGAGCGTCATTCAGACACGCATTTTAGGCATGGCCTCATCAGCACACGAGCTGCTTGATGAGAACTGCCTTCTGGGTTGACTGCGGCGAATTGAATTGAATCAGTCATAAGCGCCCAACCCAAGCCGAACGTCAGAACGCCTGTTGTTCTCAAGAATTGACAAAACGCTCACAGTTATGGAAGGACACGATGAAGAACAACTCGGTACGTATGTGCTTTCACCCATCTCCTCCGGTCTTTGTGTTTCCTGTCTCCTGTTTCTGACGACATTCTCCTCTTCCACAGTATTTGCCCTAGGAGCTCACCCATAGTCACCGAGCTATCGTAGACAGTAGCGAGAATCCGAGTCTGGTTCGGAGGAAAGAGCTCGCGCTTTTGATCTGAGTCTCCCAGATGGCCCAGCTCTTCAAAACATGGCTCTTCTTGATTCACACACTTGCCAAAGACGACTGTTCGACCCCTCGAGTCCCCAGAGTCCTGGGCGTCGTTTACACGAAGGCGGACAACTCCTTGTCATTATAATGGAGAAGATAGAGGCAAAGACTCTAGATTCCTGTGGCATATCGATCGCTGACACCGTTTCCAGGAGGATTACCTCCTCGACGGAACCGTGAACTCATCGCTCGATCTCACTCACAGATATTTCAGCGCTGCAGGCTGAGAACGAATCGATCCTCTAGGGACGATGTCTTGGGCTTAACCGGGGACTCTCATCCTTAGCACATCGCCGTCCTCCCGGAGGTCTTGTCCAACCTTTGCTGCCAAGCGGTAGGGAGCCTAAAGCATCAGCTGGTGCCCATCTCGGGCTTGATTCAGGTGTCTGGCGGGAACCTCGTGCCGAGTATGTGTTACTTTGCACTTTGAGGTCAGAAATCAGCCAAACTAGAAATATAACCCACAGAAGCCAGCTGTCGCGCCAGGATAAACACCGTTCAACTGGAATTGAAGTTGCTAATTCTATATTCGTTATTGGCCCAGTATAAATTTAGGGCAATCTTGCGCGAACTTCGGCGTACTCGCAAGTCATAGGCAAATTTGTGTTCTGCTCAAGCTCCTAGCACTGCCTGTTCCACACTCTTCGCTGCACATTCGGGAAGACAAGGTCCAGGTCTTGCGCAGTCACTTCGTGGACACCCCCAGCCTCCGCAATTATCCCTCATATCCATAGAGTATTGTTCAAGAGAGTCGAAGTGTCAAATGTCATCCCAAATCGAGAGAAATGTGAGCATCGTGCTCTCAGTTGCACAGCACCCCGATCAACAAGTTCAGGGCACTCAACGACCACTGGCAGAAAGGCACACTTCAATCAAAGTGCTGTACATCGTCAAGGCAATCCACGTCGGGTGCCAGATAAGACCAGCAAGTCGGTGCGGTAGGCTAGATCAAGCCACCGACAGGTGCCAGGGAGCTTGGTATTAAATACGATCGGTGGTCCCATTTCTTGACATCCCGAACGTTCGCTTTCCCCTCGTTTCTTCGTATTACCCCTCTCAACATGGACTTTCTGAAGAAGGCTGCCCTCGACCAAGTTCTTGGAGGCAAAGACAAGAAGTCCGACAAGGCAGAGTCCAGCTCCGGGAAGAAGGATGGTACGTGTCCAAGTCACCCTACAAAACTCCAGCTTGGCTAACACGTCTTCTCGCATTGCATCAGACGCGCTCGATAAAGGTTAGACAAGTCGTCGTTGAACACTATTTTATTGGACTAGCCCGAACTTGAGACTAACCGGCCTCCTAGCAATTGATTTCGTCCAAGAGCACGCTCTGAAGCAAGGTTCCCAGAAGAATGAATCGGCTGCTGAACAGGCGAAGGATGACAAAATCAAGAGCGGGATTAAGTCTCTGTACAAGATGGCTACGGGCAAGGATTTGAAATGATTTATTCGTTAGGCATGTTGGAGACGCAGACGGTAGATACCCAGGTCCACAGCCTCGTTTGAGAACTTGTACCTTGAATACCTATAGCATCTTGTAACGCTTGGCGCTTCGGGTTCAAATTTCATTCGTGACACAGCGAAGAGGTTCGACTGCCGGCGCTACATTTCCCTGAGACGCAGTATTTGAAGCCTATGATGTGCTCGTTCCAGCTTCCAGACTGAATACTCCGCAATACTAGGTCTGATTTTGCGGCCTTTAGTGGGTTTTCGAAGCTGATTTGAGTTCATATGCGGCTCGAGACCCCGACGACATTGCAGACGGCGCAAGAAGCCACGACATGCGGGAAGGAGCATAACAAGCCATGCACGAGGATGTTGCGACATATTGGCATCTGAATGAGAAGCCGTGAGGGATTGGAGACTGAAGAGATAAGAAGTCGTATTTTGAGCCTACCGTCTCAGCCACGCGACCTTCTGCATTCTATCTGCCTAATCTCTCTAGTACTTTTTATGTTAGTTCCGCTTGTTACTTTCTAGTTTTGCGCTCGACTTCAGCTGCCCCAACGTTCGTGGAGATGAAATGCGAGGTTCGGGAGTTTCAGAGAGAAAGGGATCGTGTGTCGACTCACTAAAAATAAGGGGCAATGCAACCGAACTGGAAGCTTGATCAAAGCTCGATTCCTGGCATAGAGCAGAGGATAAGTGACTTCCAGCGTGGGCGCTTGCAGCATTATCTGGGATCAGACTTCTTTCCCACGGCACTTAGAGTGGACGCGTCCCAGCTGCTCGCGGTCTGCTCGTCATCGTCGACAGCGACCACAACGCGCCCAACAAGCTCCTCGACGCCCTAGAAAAGCAGAATAAACCTCAAAATCAAGGTAAAGGAAACTCATCGTCGAGATTAGCCAAGGAGTTGCGAGATCAGCTGCTGGGTGGCTCATCCACAGCATTGGATGCAGCGAGGCATCTCAGACTCCAGTGGCTTCAATTCGATGATTGAGACGCTAATTTATTTCACTCTTCTGCAGGACCGTTGCAAAAATGGCGCCTAGCGACCCCCTTCAAGTCATGGACGCGATATTCCAGAAAGTAACCACCACCGATTCAGTGATAAGCATTGCGACATATCTGAAGAATATCAACCCTCACGACCTGCGGGATGCTGCACTGTCGGGCTCATTGTCCAGCGGGCAAGATCCTCTGTCGATCCTGAGTGTGCCTCAGAATACGTTGGCGGTGTTGTATATCCTGTGAGTCTCATACTCCGTAAATTAAGTGCTCGATCTCAAGGTTACAATCCAATCAGAACGGCGAGATTGTATTCTCAATCTAGCCCAACTCCCTCTTTACAACTACTAGAAGAATTTTGTCGGCACTTTGAACCTGAACAAGCGCGATTTGCACCCGACAGAGGTATGTCAACTGGAAGTGGGCGTAAACGCGCTCTGACCATCTCCTAGTCACCCTATTGGCGAAGGGCATTCAAAAACTAGCTTTGGCTCATGGTTCAGTGCGTTTTGTATCCCCATTACCATCTATTTACCTTAATAATCACCCTCCACCTAGCCTCGAGCCGCTATCCAACCTTTACAATACCTGATCACTCGATATCCTCCCCATCCATCATATCTAACAACAATCCACCCAATATTCACACTGACATGCCTCCAGGCAAACAATCCCGCCGCAGCTCTCCCAGTCCTCGACTACCCCATCACCAACATTGACCTGCACTTCTCAGATCTGGTCTACAACGACAACCTGATGTATCACTACACAGGCGGAGTGATTTTGGCTATGCTGAAGAAGTGGTCCGAGGCGGAGGAGTTCTTTGAAATCACCGCTACAGCCCCTGGAAGTGTTCCCGCTGCGATACAGATGGAGGCTTTGAAGAAGCTTCGTCTTGTGCAGCTTATTTCGAAAGGGAAGGTAGGTTTTCGCTTGCTCCTCTCTCTTCTGTTGTGCTTCTACTTCTACCTAGGTCACTCCTCTGCCGAAATACGCCCACCCTATCCTTTCGAGACAATTCAAAGCTTCCCCATATCATCAATTCATCTCGTCCTACCCGCACAACGTCGACGCGCTCAAAGAGCTCGTGCAAAAAGAGCGGTCCTTGTTCTCAACTGTGGGTCCCCACCCAATCATCCAGACCTTTTGCCCAGTGCTGACTGTTGCTACTCCTATAGGACAAGAACGTCGGATTACTTCGTCAGGCAATTGACCGCGCACCGCGCTGGGCGCTAAAGAAACTAACAGCAACATACCTATCGCTCAACCTCGCGGATATCGGCAAAGCGGTCAAGATCGATTCAGAGGATGAAGTTAGGCAGCTTCTTCTCGACATGGTACGACCTTTGCTTTCCTCCGTATCAAAGGAGTCATATCTCACTTTTTTTGCTCACAGATCGAATCTGGAGACATCTCGGCCTCTATCGCAGCAGATGGAAGCGTCACCTTCTCCGACCCTCCACCCCAGTTTAGCAGAGAGCAGGTAGACCAGGTGCTCAGGAATGTTCAAGACCAAGGTGCTCTGCTGGAGCACCTTGAGAAGGAGATGGCGAAGAGTAAAGAGTATCTGACCAAGGTGCGATTTTCTTATGCCCACCTGGTCGAATTAAATCACTCAGTGCACTTGTGTTTCCTTCTATATATATAGGCTGTGAAGGGTCGAGACGACGGGGCATTCTCAGTTGCAGACGAAGACGTGTTCGCCCAATTCCAAGGTGGTGGAGCCCTTTGGGCAGACGAACCTGGATTCACTTGAGTTCACCCATACTATGTAGAGGTCATCGACAACCCTAAAGCTACCAGATCATTTTCCTCTTCGTGTTGTGCTTCCTCTTCACTGCATGTGCATCTACCATGTTTCTTCAGTTGCTGTCGAGTTTGTATTATAATGCAACAATATATCTCGTCCTCATCATCGAGCTTCCAACATCCAAACAAATTGGTCCTCGTAATCTGGTGATATTTTACAAACTCCAACAGCGCTTATTGTACGTACGTATGTATCATCGACAATCAAGGTAGGCAGGGGGAAATGCAATGTAATGGACAATATGTTGATAATCTACATGAAGGTCACCGAAAGCATATGACAAGGTACTGTGTACGACTGAAAACAAGTGGAGAGGAGGAAGTGGTGGTGGGTGGTGGCCGAACACCGAATGGAGTGGAGGGGGACGACGAGAAACGCAGGTGCGATTAGCAGTCGTCCATTAACCAAAAACGCAAAAAATTAACAATGTACGATGCAAATGCTCAGCAAAATCCAAAAAAAAAGGGGGGGAAGGGGGATAAATATAGAATGCGATCCAACCATCCTCCACCTGTGTCCTCACCCATAATTCAACCCTCCACCTCCACCCGCGCCCGTATCAGAAGCAGGCGGTCTCCCCCCATTCATATTCACAATCGGCATACCCCTCTTCTGACCCTGACCCTGACCCTGTCCCTGACTCGAATTCCCAAAGCTCCCACCCCGCCCTCCAAGCGGGCCAGTAGGTTTCATCGGTAATCCAGGTACCATCCCACCCCCACCCCCACCGCCGCCCCCACGGGGCATCCCGCCGTTCATGTTGCTATTTGGGGGCGGGTGAGGAGGGAATTGCGGGTACGAATTTGATTGGCCGGGTCCACCGCCTCCTCCTCCTCCGCCTCCTCCGGGCCCGTGTTGTCGATGGTACGACGGTCCCCCACCACCTTGACTCCAAGGGGGTACGTGCCCCCTCATCAGCTCATCGTGACCCAACATTCCAGGTGGGGGTCTCGAACCCGGCGGTCCTTGCTGCTGCCCTGGAGGACCTCTGTGCGGGACTGGACCCGTCGGGTGCTGGTGTTGGTGCTGATTATACGGCGGTCTCCTATTCCCTGGACCAAAGTTGCTGCTGCTGTTGTTGTTGTTGTTATGTCCCCCGTATCCACCGCCCCCACCACCCGGCCCATATCTTCTATCAAACTGGCCGGGACCCGGAGGAGGAGGTAGACTTGGCTGAGAATGAAGAGGTCGACCGGGGCCGTTCATGCCCATATTCGGGTTATTGCTGTGAGGGTGATCCATCATCAGAGTCGGTTGTGGTCTGTTCATCCGTAGTGGAGGTGGACCGCCGTGTGGTAACGCAGCTGCGTGGTGGTTCCGATGTCCCCTCTTATCAAACTCATGCGATGCATCGTACGTCGGGAGCCTATTCGTTGCAAAGGCAAAAAAACATGAGATCGAAATGCAGTCGAACGGAAAACGAGAGAGGGTACGCACGAAGAAGGATCAGCAGGGAGCGGGTCAGTCCAAAAGTACGCATGCTCCAACGCCTGCGAAGCCGTAATCCTCTCTTTCGGATTACACACAAGCAGCCTATCCAGCAAATCAGCCATCTCAGGCCCCACGCTATGCTCATACGCAGGTTTGACACGCCGAGCATACACATTGAACCTCTTCACCCCTTCACACCCCGGCAAATGGTCGAAATTGGGCCAGCTATGCTGAGTCGGCGTCCCGCAAAGATACCAGATCTTCTCCAGCTGGTCCAGATCAGAGGTTCCGGGCAAAATGGGTTTGCGCGTGAACATCTCGCCCAACACACACCTGTCGGGGGCCGTGGTCAACCGTACGTACGTGCAAGTAGTAAAAAGACGGTTCTACTCACCCGATACCCCAAATATCCACCTCGCCTCCATACTGCCGCGCACCGAGAAGGAGCTCGGGAGGCCTGTACCACCTTGTCACGACGCAATTGGTATACCTCTTATTCGAGGTACCCTTGGTGACGTCCATATCGTAGCTCCGTGCCAAACCGAAATCGGCAATCTGAAGGATCCCTTTATTCGAAATGAGCAAATTGGCAGCTTTCATGTCCCGGTGGAGGATATGGTTCTATATACACAGCTTAGCGGATCATGCTTTTCATCAATGAAAGAAAAAGAAACGGACGTACCCTATGCATGTACTCCGTACCCTCCAGAAGCTGCTTCATATAAAGCTTAATCTGGCTCGGTGAGAAGGACACACGCTCGTTCTCCAGCAGTCCCGCCAAGTCGTGATCCATATAGGGAAACACCATATACACAGACAACGGATCTTTCTCCGTGCTCCGGACGACGAACATGTCCAAGATGTTCACGATAGAGGGGTTCTTCAGCGCTTTGAGAATCTTGATTTCTCTCAGGGCGGTAACGGGCATCCCTTCCTTCTCGTGGTGCATCAGGATACGCTTGAGAGCAACGGTCTGTCCAGTCTTCTTGTGGATAGCTTTATGGACCTCTCTATACGGAAGGTGAATAAATGCGTAAGGAATGAAGGGTGAAGGAATTTTTACCCAAATGTCCCTTCGCCGAGCTTGGTGGTAACGTCATAATCGGACTGCTCGCCGCATCCCTTGAAAAATCGGCCATATGAACGCAGGTCTTGCTTTGGAGAGCGCTTCGAAAACTCTCTTCTGCGTACTATGCGGACTTTTGGAGGTTCTTTCGTTTTTGGCTTGTCGTGAGGAATTAATGTCTGAGGAGGTGGGTGTTGCGGTGGTGGCGGTGGCGGAGGTCGCGAGGAGGGCGGTTGAGGAGGCTGCTGGGGAGGTATTGAAGGAGGTGGTGGGGGTGGGGGTGCAGCCGCTGCGTTGAAGACGGGTTTGGGAGGGAGTGCATGATTCAGAGGTTTTTTCACAGAGAACGACAGAGGTGGGTGGTTCGTGAGCCTTGGGTCTGGGGGTGGTGCTGGTGGAGGAGTCTCCGCAGGAGGCCTCGGTTCTATTGACTCTGGTGGCGGGGGCGAGGGAGGCGGGGGCCCAGCAGGGGGCGAGGGTGGCCGAGGTGTCGGTGGAGTTTTAGGAGGACGATACTCATACTCCATACGCCGAGGAGGCCAACGGTCGCCATCGTCCCTTCGTGTCCATTCACGACTGTCATGGGGCCGGTAATGTCTATCATCGTCGTGTCTCCGATAGTCTCTAGACTCTCTATGTCGATCGTATCTTTCTCTTGAGCGTGACCTTTCCTTGGTAAGAGGGCTGAAATTGGAGTCGGGTTGGTGTAGCCGATGCCTGTCCCTGGAACGCGACCGGGAACGAGAATGACGGCGAGGAGAAAGGGGCGACCTCCGACCTCTATCACGGCTCCCAAAGCCCTGTCCTGGCTCCCAGTGATCTCCACCCCTGGACCTGCCCTCGTTTCGTGGCCTCCCTCTGTGAAAGTCATCATCCCTGTCCTTTCTCGGTGGTTCACTCGATGTCGAGGGTGCCAGGACATTGAAAGGCTGGATGTTGACCGGCTTGACGTCCTTCTTTTTGAATGGATATTGGATCTTGGCTATGGTCCTGCTGCCCGGGGCCAATGGTTTCTGTGGTAAGCCATGCTGGTGAGTCGCGCCTGGAGCTGTAGCGGGGGTTGGCTGGGAAGGGTCGTCGACCTCGCCTTCTTCCAGCGACGGGGTCATTGCTGGTCGCTTGTGAGACCTGCTCCTCGACGGCGAGCTCGATGCCTGACGCTTTTGAGAAAGCATCGTTGGGGAATGAGGAGAAGAAGAGACGGATGCAAGTTAATGAATATATAATCCGCTGCAGAAATAGAAGGTGACTCTCACGCCCCATTACCGGCTGTACTTATTGGCGTTGCTACTCTCCAGGGACTCTTTCAGCAACCAAGAAGCTCTTCTAGACTCGTCGTGTATCCGGCCTTTTTTTTGAACAAGAAACGAGAAGTTCTCAGGTCTACCCGCTATGACACTTGGGAAACGTTTTTCGAACAAAGAAGCCTAGTCAAAGCGCCCCGATTTGGGTTTCGCCCTAGTTTACCTGCCTCGTGGATTCGTCTTTATAAATGTGGCACTCCCCATTGTACGCCTTTCATAACCTTTCCTCCTTTCGTTCTCTGAATTTGAATCCCCAGATGCCTATTTGCTCCAACATCCTCAACTCTGGCACCTGCTCGGTGCCAGGCTGCTCTCTAGACCATGTCGTGCTCTCTTGCGACGCCTGCAATGTCTTTACGTCGTCTCGCCACGCTCTTGACATGCACCTGAACTCGAAGCGTCATCGTAGCACCATCGAGAATCGGAATCAGACTTACTACTGCTCAATCTGTAGCAAAAACGTCGGTTCTCCAAGTTGGGACGAACATATCAATGGCGGGAAGCATCGAAACCTCGCTACTCTCCAAGGCGTCGCCCCTGCCATTGACCCTCTGCGTGGTATCACCACTGGGGACCAACAGTATTGCGCAGTCTGCAAGTACGCCCTTCCCGCGCGTGCCTGGTCGCAACACGTATCTGGGCTCAAGCACCAGAGAAAGGAGGTCTTTCTCAGGTATAGGTCCGCCCTCGACGAGGCTGAAAAGGACAAAAACAATCTGACTATTGACGGACCAACCAATATCGGTTTCCTGGAACCCTCCGTTGCTGCCTCAGGCTACACAGGGGAACTCCTGATCAAGTCTTCCGAGCCCTTTGGGAAGACGATCTTGTCAGAAGTCGCCCTTGTGTCGACTCGAGGAACTGGTCGTCGACTCGTCTCAGGGTACGTTACCACTCTCTTCATGGCATGGCCAAGTCTCAAAAAAGCTCTTCCCAGGTTTTCTGTCCACTCCGCGACCGTTCGAAAATTAATCACCTCCCGCTCACCGATATCGGTCATCTTTAAATTCACTCAAAAATACATCGGCCGCTATGATGACCGCCTTGAGCTCATCTTCGAAGACACCCTTCTTCGCAAGAAATTCGTCATCTCTCGCCAACTCCAGGTCGTCGTCGGCAGCGAGGCCGACCACAACGCTTTAAGGCCGGTCGCTCCTTACGTCCCTCGTGAACGCAAAGCCCGCACTCCAGAGACTACTGTCGTCCCAGGAGTCGCTCCACCTTCTATCAACGCTATACCCTACGTCGTCGCGCTCCCTCGCGCCAACATCCCAAAAAATCTTCTTGACCTTTTGAGCGGCTCTCAATCTCTCAGACAGCAGATTGCCGATGTCCAGAGGCTGTATATCACCGGCCCGCTGTCTACTAAAACTTATGCGAGGCGCTTCAAGCATCTTTTGTGGATCGAAGAGCATCGAACAGAGTAAGTCCTCTCGTACTTTTACTAAGATACACCATTTTGATCGGTTTATTTAGGTCTGACCTTGAGCGTTACGATATGAGCGATGTGACGTTGTCCAAGTTCAACCACTATTATTAGTGAGTGTCTTTTTTCTTTCACCGTCATCTCTATCCTCATCAGAGTTTCATTCGGGCAGCCTTGCAATACCCGGTCTCGCTGAAAAACGCCCCAGCGTCTTGGTCGGTGAGTTATCCCCTCAAACCGTCCATTTTTACTTCCACTGACAACCTCTACACAGGTGACCGGATGCTTGTCCAAAAGCAAGGTGCCGGTGCCTCAGGACACTGGTACGAAGGCCACGTCCACGTCGTCCGACAAAGCGAGGTCGGCCTCGTATTCCACTCGAGTTTTGGTGGTTGGACCTCTTCGCAGAGGTACAACGTGCGCTTCAAGCTTAACCGTATCGTGATGAGGCGTCAGCACCAGGCGCTCGATTCGGCTTTCGAAGAAGACAGAGTCCTCTTCCCAGCTCAAGAGCATGTCGAGGAAGTGAACATCACGCGCAGGCTGTCGTTCATCAATCCCCTCATTGCGGGTAACCCGAGGCAACGAGAAGCTGTTCAGACGATCGTGCATCAGCAGCCTGGTGCTCCTCCGTTTGTCGTTTTCGGACCGTGCGTACTTACTCCTCTTTCTAAGTTGCCCTACATTTTTGCTGGCTGCTGACAGACGGTTACTCTTGCAGACCAGGCACCGGAAAGACCGTGACCATCGTCGAAGCCATCCGGCAAGTCCTACGCACCTACCCAAGCGCCCGCATCCTCGCCTGCGCACCCAGTAACTCCGCTGCGGACCTCATCGCCGAGCGTCTCTCTGCAGGCCTCACCCCCGACGAGCTCTTCCGGATGTACGCCCCTTCGCGGTTCAAGTCCCAAATCCCCGACACTCTCGACCATGCATATACTTACTCTTCAGACAACGGCCATTTCAGCGTTCCCATTATGGCGAAACTCAAATCGTACAGAGTGGTGGTGGCGACGTGTGTTGCTTCGTCGATGCTTTCCGGGGTTGGGATGCCCAGGGGGCATTATAGTCATATCTTTATTGACGAGGCGGGGCAGGCGACTGAGCCGGAAGCGTTTATCTCGATCAAGACGCTTGCTGATCCGAGAACGAACGTGGTGTTGAGTGGGGATCCCAAGCAGCTGGGCCCGATTATAAGGTCTGGTATTGCGAGGAACCTTGGGCTTGAGATGAGCTATTTGGAGAGGTTGATGGCGAGGGAGGTGTATGATGAGAGGGATGGGCATGGGAAGACGTGAGTACTTGCATTGTAGCTCAACTATGTTCCCTATTCCTCTCTTCTGTATTTTCATCGACTGACTACGGTGCCTTCTCCAGCGTCGTCAAACTCACTCAGAACTTCCGCTCCCACTCGGCCATCCTCAAGTTCCCCAATGACCAATTCTATGCGGGTGACCTTGAGCAATGCGCCCCGAGCTCGACCATCAATACATACCTCTCCTCTCCGTTCTTGCCGAACCCAAAGTTCCCGGTGGTCTTCCATTCGGTGATTGGGAAGGACGATAGAGAGGCGTCGTCGCCGTCGTTTTTCAATATCGACGAGGCACTGGTGGTCAAGTCGTATGTGCAGCAACTGAAGGAGAGTAGGGATCGGAGGTTCCGAACCAGTGAGGCGTTTACCCTGTCATCCTGTAGGCGACTTTGACTTACTGTTGTTTGTTTAGACGACAACGACATTGGTGTTATCGCTCCGTACCACGCTCAGTGCCTTAAATTACGAACGACTTTGCGAAGCGTAGCGGATGGGATCAAGGTGGGGTCCGTCGAGGAGTTCCAGGGTCAAGTGAGTACTCCACTCCTTCTTTGAAAGTGGTATCGTGAGACTCACAAGGCCAAAAGGAGAGGAAGGTGATTATGATTTCGACTGTACGAAGCAGCAAAGACTTTGTCGACTACGATCTTCGACATACCTTGGGCTTCGTAGCCAACCCTCGTCGATTCAACGGTAAGCTCATCTATTTCTACTATCTATTTTTATACTGAAGAATCCTGTGTATCCAGTTGCAGTAACACGGGCCAAAGCCCTCCTTATCATCATCGGCAATCCGCACGTTCTTTCCCTCGACCCGCTATGGCGCTCATTCCTCAATTACATCTATCTGAACGGTGGCTGGGTTGGACCCGACCCTTCTTGGGATCCTGAGGCTCCCGTTGACTCGCAGGGAGGGTATGATGTGGGGATAAGAACTGCAGCTGAAGTTGATATGAATGAGTATACGAGGCGGATGGAAGAGCTTGTGGCTGCATCAGGTGAAGAGGGAGGTGAAAGGGCGGAGATGGACTCGGATGCGAATGTTGATCGGCCATGGAGAGATGTAGAGTGAAACCTGTGTGAAGCGGCCGACGCTGAGCGCGGCAAGTGCCGAGGCATTTTTGCTCTGTTCTTTATCTTTATCTACGCGCGCTTCGCGCTTGCCAAGTTCCAACTTGATGTTTGCAAACCAAAGGTATAGCATTATATGTCTACTACACGATAAATTCCGTTATCCCCTTCAACTCCTTTGTCAATGATTGAAGTCTTCAATACACGATCCTTCCCTACGATCTCAACGGCGACGGTTGGTAGTTCTTGCACTTCAGGTTGCGGCACCGGTTCGCCAGAAGAGGGCATTCTCTGAAAGAACAGGATCACCTATCCTTCCCATTGCACCACTACCTTCAAAACGGTCGCTCCACCCGGATGTCGCTATTCCAGGATCACCGTGCGTTCTTCGACAAAGGGCCGGACAGTACGCCCCACATGCCTTACCCCACCCCAAGTTGTTGGTCTCTACGTTATAGCATGCCAACCAGTCCTCCCTCCCCTCTAGATGAAACCCACAACGGTTTGTTCGCAGTGTATTGAAGAGATGAATCAGGTTTGGATATATGGAATAAACTCGACTTGGCATGGACGAGGTTTGTCTGCGCCGTGATGGGTGATGACAACAGTACCTGGAATATACCGTGCGTGCTCTTACTAATTCCGGAGATGACGAGGGCTTGGATGAACGGACATGATGGACTGTAGGTGTGAGGGTATTGAAGTGGAAAGTAGTCAGAGGTGTGGTTAAGGGAAGCATGGGTGAAAGTAGAAAGGCGGTAGATAGAACGGGAGATGAATGAAGGGTTGATGTAATACAAGTCTGTGGAGAACATATAGGCCGAGTTGTAAGCCATGACGCGCAAAGATGTAAGACCTGGAAACAGTAGAAGAGCAAAGGGATAACAGGTGGGCGTGCGGGCGGCGGGTATGCCGATTGGCGGGGATAAAGAAGGGAGAGTGAGCCAAAGGGAAATTACGCGGGCCAGGTGATAGCGGGAGTGAAAAGGAAAGATGGGAACAGTGGAGTCGAGATGCCAGGCGGAAGCACTGGCAGACGTGGTGAGAGTGACAAAACGCAAGGAGAGAAAAGGGTATAAAGAACCCAAAAATGGAACATTGAAAACGACAACATTGCTTTTCAAGGCGCATCCACGGTGAAAGGCCGAGAGGAACGCAACAAAAAGACAATATGGTCGCGCTGAGATGAGAGCGGGATCCAAAAGAAATGATGCGGAACACTAGATGCCGGTTGTTGGGAGGAGGGAGATCTTGGCAAACGACCAAGGTGCAAAGTACCCTCGGCAAAAATGCCTCGGCAATTTGCAATCTCAATCGCTCTTGGGTGAGATACAAGGTGACAAGGAAAAGGGGTCTATTTGGATGAGACAACAATAGACAAGAGATTTATATGCATGAGCAAAATAGAGAAATAGGGGGTTCTCCGGCCTTAGGCTTGACTGGCGCTATATTCGGGTGTACATACTTTAATCCATTCATAGCATTGTACTCTAGATCTACCCACTCTACCAAAAACCATTATAATATTGTACAATGACATGCACACGAAACCCCGCAAACACTCTGAGATCCTTTTCTTGAGGATGCTGACATTTTTCTTCGGCTCAATCTTGACTGTGAATACCTCGCCAAAAAAAAGGCAATTGACATGAATCATCAAGTCTTCCGAATCCATGGTCACTATGGGACATATGCCGCGGAGTTTGAAGCTCAAGTACCCAGCGCAAGTTGTACATACTCGTGAATGTCGTCGGTCGAATAACGCCCGCGAAGGCCCAGATCTACCAGGTACATTCGAAAAACCATTATAATATTGTACAATGACATGCACAAGTAATCCCTCCGAGAGTTGTTGGTTTACAAGACTTGAAAAAACAGAACGGTATAGAGTACATAGCGATAGGATAATTGTATACATACAGAATTGATTGATGGATTGAATTCTAATGCAGCAAAAAGAAGCAATTGCGAGGGATGGTGCTCGCCTGGTGGTGGTGAGGGGTCGACCGACTTTTTCGTAGAGGCTTAATGAAAAGCGCCACAAATGAGTAGTGAGACGAGACAGTGGGAGGAGGGGCGAGAGCGACCAGGCCAAACGGGGTGAGGGTGCTCGCAGAGGACCGGGTAAAAAGGCCGCGGTCGGTCGGTTGTTGGTCGTGAAACGCGGACAGGAGATTCGTTGAAGAGGAAGGGGGATGTACGGTTCGAGGCGAGTAATTTACCACCAGTCACCCTGCTCCCTCATGGCGTCGGCGACCTTGATGAATCCAGCAACGTTGGCGCCAGACAACAAGCTGGGGAGTACGCCGCTCGACAAGTCTTCACCAGACCACTTGGTACCAGCAGTCTCGCAAATCTATACAAACGAACGAACGTATCAGTCAACCGAATCCACTAGAACCAAAGAGGAGGGGAGACACACCTTGTAGCAGTCAGTCATGATACCCTTCAACTTGGCATCAACCTCGAGAGTGGACCAAGCGAGGCGCTGGCTGTTCTGAGCCATCTCGAGACCAGACACAGCAACACCACCGCAGTTGGACGCCTTTCCAGGGGCGTACCAGAGACCCTTGGGTCCAGTCTTCCTCGAAGCCTCAAAGACAGCCACAGCCTCCTCAGTGGAACCCATATTGGAGCCCTCAGCGACGATGCGGCACCCAGCAGCCACGAGCGCCTCAGCCTCCTCCTTGCTGACCTCGTTCTGGGTCGCACCGGGCAACGCGATGTGGACTTGGGGGAGGAGCGTCCAGGGCCGTGCGCCGGGGTAGTACTTGTATCCGGGGGTGTCGGCGAGGGACTCGAGTGAGCCGCCCTTGAGCTTGAGTGCGCCGATTTGTTCGACGAACTCTTTGGTGTAGCCTTTCTCGGCGATGAGAGAGCCTTTGGAGTCGGATAGGGAGAGGACGGTAGCGCCGAGCTCGATCACCTTGAGAGCGGTGAATTGGGCGACGTTGCCGGAACCGGAGATGGCGACGAGGGTGGTGGGGAGGGTGAGGCTGTATTCGGGGCATGCGCGAGCGATCATCTAGGGAGTGGTTAGATGATTGTCGAAAAAAGAAGAGCGGAGGGGGACTCACATGCTCGACGTAGTAGATGACACCGTAACCAGTAGCTTCGGGTCGGATGAAGCTTCCACCCCAGTTAAGACCCTTACCAGTGAGCATACCGGTAAACTCATTCCTGAGCTTCTTGTATGCACCAAAGAGGAAACCAATCTCGCGAGCACCGGTACCAATATCGCCGGCTGCAATGCGCGTTCAATGATTCGTTCGTTCGTCAGTCACCGCCACCTCCGGGGAAATGAAAAAAAAGGTGGGCTCACCAGGAACGTCAGTGTCCTTTCCGATGTGTCGGTAGAGCTCGAGCATGAAGGCATTGCAGAATCGGCGGATTTCGCTATCGGACTTGCCCTTGGGGTCAAAGTCGGACCCGCCCTTTCCACCACCCATGTTCAAGCCGGTGAGCGCGTTCTTGAAGGTCTGTTCGAAACCCAAGAACTTGAGGATGGAAAGGTTGACCGAGGGGTGCAGGCGGAGACCGCCCTTGTAGGGACCGAGGGCCGAGTTGTACTGCAAACAGCGATGAGAATGAGTAGGGACGGTTGGAGCGAGAAAAGCGACGTACCTGGACACGGAATCCACGGTTGACCTGGGCCTGGCCTTGGTCGTCTTCCCAGACGACACGGAACTGGAGAACACGCTCAGGGACCTGGACGATGTCCAAGGCCTTCTTGTATTCGGGGTTGGCAGCCAAGAAGGGCTCAAGCGAGGTAGAAAGCTCGTTCAAAGCCTGCTCGAATTCTGGCTCGCGAGGAAGGTTGGACATGGCTGTTAGTTGTGTGGATGTTGAGTTGAGTTGTGTAGGACGAGTGGGAGGAGATGAGGGGAACTGAAGAAAGGACGTTGTCCATCTCTCCTCGCGCTATTTCTTCAATTTCCTTATCTCCCGCACTCGGGAATGGGGCGTCTTTGGACCGATCGGCCGGTGGGGGAATGGACATGAGTGAGGTCACTTGACCACCCCTCCGAGAGCGTATTCCGTCCGCCACACGCATGGACGGGTACCGGAGAATTTATTTATCTGCGCAGTTTTTCGAAGCTTGATCTTCAGCCACATTCCTTATCTCTGACCGTACCTTGCGATGTAACCGTAGCCAAACGGAAAAATTTAAGCTGTCGTCGGAACGATCAGGGAGAACACGTAGCGGAGGAGTGCCCCGACGGCATCAATTTCGCTCGCTCGGTTAGATAAGGACTTTTTGACTCCACTGTGATCGTGCGGGAGGGCGGAGGGCAGAGCGAAAAATCATTCAGAAGCCCCAGAAAATTGTCAGTGCGAGGGTACGCACACGCATCGCGGGTAGTGTGTTTCCATGGAACGCTCCGTCACATTGTATTGTACTACCCGCATCGAACAAAGGAAAGGGCCTAGCCATTTTCCTTCACATGTGCCGCCCTCCGTTGTATTCCGTGAATTTGAAAAAAAGAGCGCGGCTTGGCCTTTGATCAAACCGACCAAGGCGTACCGGACAGCGGGAGGAGAATCTTCGGGCCGCATCGTACATACGCTGAATGATCGTCCGACCACCGACTCCCAATGCCCGACGCTTCCTGCGAGCGACCTCGACATCCACCCAGCGCTATCTCCCTACTTTGCGACATTTAACCAGGGGTGGTGTGGCTAGACCCGACAAGAAGCATACATACATATTATCCTTATCGCTGGGCGGAGGGCTTCGACCAATCTAACCCTTTCGAACCGGTACTCTTCTCTGGACCCTTCCTTGTTCATCAACAGCATCAGTCAGGACGCGGACGAGATTCGATTCCAGCCAGGTGATTGATGCATGCAACTGTGCATGCTGGTGTAGAGCGCGGCGTCGGCGTGAGGGATATGTGCTGATATTAGACTGACTCTACTTGTACTAGATTAAGTGCATTTTATGTATATCGAGATTTCTAGGTTATGCTGTCGAGAGAGAGAGCGAGCGAGTTCGAGATCAAATTAATCTAATCGAACGTTCGAACGTTGCAAGATATGTAAATAGATCTACGTCTACCTTATCTGATAAAACCCGGCAATTATACCAGATAACACTCCTCATCTAACCTCTAACTAACACTCATCAACCTCCCCCGTCACCAAATGCTCATTCTCGACTTTGACCCCAAGTTTCAACTCAGCCTCGCTCACCATCGCATTCTCAGGATGCGGAGGCTTAAAAGAAGCGAATTGGGCTTTGAGCTGTTCGTCAAAGACTTGGGGGCCTGCTGATGCAGAGACGAACCCGAGGAAGGGCGGGGAGGGGTTTAGAGGTCGTGTGCAGAATTCAGGGTGGGCTTGGAAACCTAGGAAAAAGGGGTGGTCTGTCCGATCCAACAAAAAATGGGTTAGTTTCGGTCGCATGAGGATGAAGGGAGAAGGAGAATAAGGCATAGTGTGAGGCATAGTGCAGTGTATCACGTTTGACGGACGAGGGACGTCACAAAGCTGCGTGTGCGGCTCACTAAAAGGTGCGAAAGATAAGGAAAAGGAGCCAATTCGACATTTCGTCACGATCCCCATCGGGTGACAGTGATCTGATCACGTCCGTCCGTCCCTTCTCAAAGATAAGGATAGGATAACGTGAACGACCCACGAGACGGGATGGATGGAAAAGCAAGAAAGAAAAGAAAACTCGGAAAGCAAAAGGAAGGTTGAAGGCAAAAGCCTAACCACACAAAAAAAACTAAACGAACAGATGACCCACCTCTAACCTCCATAACCTGCATCCTCTCCCCCCTCTCATCCTTCCCCGCAAACACACACCCGCTCTCCGAAAGCTGCTTCACATACTCTGGGTTCACTTCGTACCTATGTCGATGGCGTTCCCAGATCTTGGGTGCCCCCCCGTACAGTTTCCGCGCTTTAGACCACGCGTCTGTACCGGGCTCAAAGACCGTAGGGCGCAACCCCAGTCGCATCGTTCCGCCCATGTGCGTTTTGGAGATTTCGGGCATGAAGATGATGACGGGGTGGGGGGCGGTGGAGTCGAATTCGCCTGAAGTTGCGTCTGGAATAGAATAGAGGAGGGGGGGTTGGGTAGTTGGTTAGTTTAGTGAAGAGGGGATGGGGATAGCGGGGGATGGAGAGAGTAAGAGCGTACTTGGAATGTGGCAAACGTTCCGAGCCCATTCTATGACGGCCAGTTGGAACCCCAGGCAGATCCCGAGGAAGGGAACTTTTTGTTCGCGAGCGTATTTGATAGCGAGCATCATACCCTCCGTACCACGGTGTCCGAAGCCTCCTGGGACGAGAATACCACTGCGGATTAATTGATCAGTTTAGTTTCGTTTCGTTCTTCGACACGAAGAAGGAAAGTGTGCTGCGTACCCGGAACCGACGACGGCCCTCCAGGCATCATGGTACTTGGCCGGGTTGTTTTCTTGCGTCTCGGGTTCCAAGTCGGACGATTCGACCCACTGTGGTTCCCCGTTAGAATTACGATCAAGCAAGGAGCAAAAAAGAAAAAGAGGAGGAGGGGGGGGGACGCACCTCGATGATAAGCCTCCTGTGGATCCTGAAAGCCGAATGTTCAAGCGCCTTGGTGACAGACATGTACGAATCCTTGAGATCAGTGTATTTCCCGACGAGTGCGATGGTGACCGTGTCGAAGAGTCGCTCTTGACTGTCAATTCGTTAGTCCGTCAGTCAGTCAGCAACGCGGGTAATAGTAGCGTACCCAGCAGTCAATTCCCTCCACCGCTTCCCAAGCAGCTCGCCTCGCTCCTTCATCTCCGGACTGATCTTGACTTGGTCCAGTTTAAGTCGCTTGGTCAAGAATTCGACGATGCCTTGAGATTGTAAGAGGAGGGGGACGTGGTAGACGGAAGAGAGGTCGTGCACGCCAAAGACCTGTTCGGAAGAGACGTGGCAGAACATGGAGATTTTGTCCTTGGTGGCAGGGTTGAGCGGTTGTGGGACGAGGAGGCGGCAGGCGATCTGGGAGAGGTGAGTCGGTGAGTCGGAGGAGGTGGGTACGGAAGGAGGAGCTTACGAGATCAGGGAGCAGACCGAGGCCTCGGAGAGAGTGAACGGTGGTTTGGGTAGGTTTGGTTTTTTGTTCGCCGTGCATGTCGGGTACGAGCGAGACGTGGATGAGGGCAAAGTTGTCGTGGCCTACGCGGAATTGGAATTGGCGCATGGCTTCTACGAAGGGTGCGGATTCGATATCGCCTACAGTGCCTCCGAGCTGGATTTGAAGAATGAGTTGGAAAGAATGGTAGTAAGGAGGTGAGAGGACGAACCTCGACGATGCAGACGTCCGGCTGCTCGTCCGTCTCGTCCACGGGGATTTTGGAAACGCGTTCAATCCAGTCTTGGATGGCGTTGGTGACGTGGGGGACAATCTAGGAGCGTGATAATTGGAGCTCAAGGACGCGTTCTTGGGTGAATGGACCTTGACAGACCTGAACAGTCTTTCCAAGATAATCTCCTCGTCTCTGATTGAATCAATTAGCTTACACGGCAGCGAGATAGTATATGGACACACCTCTTTTTCAATGACCTCTCGATAGATCTTGCCAGTGGTGATGTTGTTATCCCGGGAGAGGGTCACGTTGAGGTATCGTTCATAGTTGCCCAAATCGAGATCGACCTCTCCTCCATCGTTCAAGACGTAGACTTCGCCTGTAGTGCAAGTACACGGTGAGCTTTGAGGATGAAAGACGCGTCAAGTGGGGTGACGGACCGTGCTCTGTGGGGCGCATGGTCCCAGCGTCGATGTTCATGTACGGATCGATTTTGATAGCGGTGACCTTGAGGCCTGTGGTCTTGAGGAGGGTGCCCGTGGACGAGGCTTTGAACGACGATGAACGTATATTTTGTGTGGAGATGAGCAGGATATCGCACCGATGACGCCCTTCCCGATGCCACTGACCACACCCCCGGAGACGACGATAAACTTTGTCATGATGGAGGAGGGCGACGGTGGAAAGCAAATTTTGGTGCCGCACCGAGGAGAGGGACCGGGTTGTTTGGCGGATGGGAGTTTGGGATACAGGACCAAATACGGGTATTTTTGTGGAATATAATATTTGCCAGCGGGCCATTCTTGACGACATCTGCTTTACCATGTCTTCGTCTTCGTTATGGGCAGTGGCTGCCCGTGCTGGCTTTCGACGCGCAGGGCCTAGTCTTCTCAGGACTGCTGCTCTGTCTAGGTCTTTGATGACCCGTCACATTCTGGGTGAGTTGTGACAAGTAATCGACTCTCCGACATACTCATATACCTCTGCAGCTTCTTCCCGCATCCCAGCCTTGCCACGTCCACTATGGATGGCACAACGCTGGTCCTCCGCAACGGCCGAAGCAAAAAAGCCGGCCGAGAACGAAGACATGTCCGACGACGTCCCGCTCTTCTCCAGCCTCGCCGGCAAAGTCCATCCAGGCACCCTCAAAGCCCTCACCCACTCCCCGTTCAACTATGAGCGCATGTCCGTCGTCCAGTCCGAGATCCTCCCCTCCCTCCCCCACCTTATCGAGCCCGGCCACGAACAGGCTGTCGACTTGCTCGTCAAGGCCCGAACAGGCACCGGCAAGACCATTGGCTTCCTTGTACCCGCTGTCGAGGCCCGTCTGAAGGAGCTTGAAGCGATCGCGTCCGCCCCGTCTTCTGATACCGCGTCCAACGCACGGCGCTCCCAGAATTCGGCTGCGACGAGGTTCGCTAGGGAGAACACTGGTGTGCTCGTCATCAGCCCGACGCGAGAGTTGGCTTCCCAGATCGCGGTTGAGGCTCAGAAACTTACCGCTCACCATCCCGGGTTCGAGGTTCCGTTGTTTGTGGGAGGTGTGGATAGGTTTAGGCAGATGAGGGATTTCCAGAGAGGTCGCAAGGATATTTTGGTCGCTACTCCTGGACGGCTCCGTGATTTCTTGAATGACAAGTCGAGCGGTGTCGCTGAGACGCTCGCCAACACCAAAATGGTCGGTCCATCCCTTCATACACACTTTGATCTACTAACGAACACGTCCTTGTACGTACAGCTCATCCTTGACGAAGCTGATACACTCCTCGACATGGGTTTCCGAGACGACATTGAAGCTATCATGAAATACCTCCCCGCCAAAGAAGACCGGCGCACCTTCCTCTTCTCCGCCACCGTCTCTGAAGGGATCCGCCAAATCGCCGACACGCATCTCGGGGAGACACACCGCTTCGTCAACTGCGTAAGCGAAGATACCTCCCCCGTACACGCCCACATCCCACAATACCACACCGTCGTCCCACACGCCAAAGACCAGCTCCCGCACATGCTCCGTCTGATCCACCAAGACCAAATCGAACATGGCGATAAGAGTAAAGTGATATTGTTCTTGTCGACGACGAAGATGACGCAGTTTACGGCGAGCTTGTTGTGGGGTACCAAGCAGGACGTGTTGCCTGCGCAGCGTACGGAGATTTATGAGTTGCATTCGAAGAGGACGATGTCGGCGCGGACGAATGCGGCTGATCGGTTTAGGAATGCGAAGAGGGCGAGTGTGTTGATTACGTCGGATGTGTCGGCGAGGGGGGTGGATTATCCGGGTGTGACGAGGGTGATCCAGGTTGGGTTGCCCAAGAGTCCGGAGCAGTATGTGCATAGGGTTGGGAGGACGGGTAGGGGGGGTAGTTTGGTCGGACGAGGTGATTTGGTGTTGTTGCCTTGGGAGTATGAGGCTGTGAGGCGGCAGTTTGGGCATATACCGCTTAAACCGTTGAGTGTGGTTGATTTTGAAGAGGAGTGTAGGAAGATTGTGGAGGGGGTTGTGGATACCGCCACTTCGGGACCCGTGGAAGACGACCTGGAGGAGAGGGGAAGAGCGACGAGGAGGGAACGGAGCGGGAATGCACTGCTCAAACGCGCACCGCAGGTCTACCCCGACATTGAACGCACTGTCACCGAATACCTATCCGGCGTAGACCAGGGCGCCGTCAGCGAAACTATGGGTTCGCTACTTGGTTTCTACGCTGGGTTGGCAGCGCACCTGAGGATGGACGTGCGCAAGATTTGCGAAGAGCTGCAGAGGTGGACGACGGACGGGTTGGGTCTTGCACAGGCTCCGTACGTGTCGCCTGCGTTTATGCAAAAGTTGGGAGGTGGGAGACCGGAGAGGGGGGATAGGGCTAGGCAGAGGAGTGATAGGTTTGGTGCTAGGAGAGAGTGGAGGGATAACGATGGGATGAGTAGGAGGAGGGAGAGCGGGGATGGGTTTATGAAGCGTAGTGGGGTTGGTGCGTTTGGTGGAGGTGGATTCGGTCGTGCGACTAGTAGGTTTGAAGAACGTGAAGGTGGCAGACCATGGGAGTCGAGAGGTCGACAGGATAGGGAGAGGAGGAGCGGTGGGTCTGCGGCGCCTTGGGACTCGTGGGGCAGCCGGGATGCGGAAGGTTCTTCGAGGCCTAGACGTTTCAGAGACGACTTTGATGAAGAGAGTGGGTCCGAGTCGTTTGGTGGAGGCTTTGGTGGGAGGAGGGATAGGTCCGTAGGGAGGCGGACGAGGTCGTATCAGGCGAAGAATGGTGGATCGGAGGAGAGCTGGTAAACTGCTCGCCTACTTACCCCCTCCTAGCTTTCCTTTACTTCACTGCTATCACATTATGCTATAACTTTTATTCTAGGAATTTGGGTCGACGTCGCTATCATTCGTGTATTAGCTTTTGCACCTCATTACCCGCTCTCCCTCCACCCACCTCATGTCGCTATCAAAAGTATATAGATGGTAATTTTGTATGTAGAGCCTTGTTAATTCGATTTTAGAGTGTAATTTTCATCGCTGGTAGCGATGAGTCCGGAAGAACCTTTTCCTTCTGAACCCTCCGTTGAAGATCATGCCGTGAGTGACGGGATTCTTTGAAAGTTTGTGTTTCTTCCGTGGGCGGTGGATGAGTCGGGAGAACGTTAAGTACGTTTGGCCTTGGTACTAGTACCAATGAGGTTCTCGTGTTTCCGTGGGCGGTGGATGAGTCGGGAGAACGTTTCGTACGGAAGTTGGCACTGGCACTGCCGATACCTTCAAAGTTCAGATCGGCGCTCTAGTACTTTACTTAGGCGCGGCAGAAGCGGTTCAAACGCTGATGTCGTTCGGCGTGTTCTTCTCGTTCATATCATATCAAGGGGTAGGTAGTTAAAGTACATGTGTCAATGTGGAGCTGACGGTGGTTTGGAGGACGTGTTGTTTATCCCAAGGAGAATACGAAGGTTATAGAGTGGTCTTGACAATCCGTTGACACTGTAACGTCTTGTGAAATTGATTCTCGTGGGCTTCGTGGTATGAGAATTGGTGGACTTTTTCGAGGTGGACGTATACATGGTGTTCAGAAAACAAGATCCAATTCAACGTGAGACTGGGTGAACTCCAATCCACTTGTCAAGGTGTAAGCTGTAAGCTTCACCCAGGAAAATTGCTGGGTGAAAGGGCTCAAAAACAAGGCGACGCCTGGTCTAAAGGTCGACTATCACCATTGAAAGGTGTCAACCCGGTTGGATTTTACCCACTACATAACCTATTGCACATCATCCAATTACTGCCTGATAAATTGGTGGGTGGCCTTCACCCTGTGTGCATCTCACAGTGTTATCCCAAGGAGGATTTGAAGGCTATTAGGGCACTATCATTTATTTATCAATGGTTTCGTTCCTCCATTACTGGCAAAACAGGTGCTGCATCGCTCCGTGTTCACATCGGCGCCTACTTAACAACACTTGGCTAGCCGGGAGCGGCCTCGAGAACTCCTCATCGGCAATACATGGTGGACTTTTTCGAGATCATCGGAAGAGCATTGGCTGTCCCCGAAACTTGTAGGAAAGATGATATATCTGTGGAGAACATCTAACCTTCGTCACGAACTGTTCAGCAGGAGCCTGAAAAATGGGTCGGGCTCGGACTCGGCACGGCACTAGTATGTGAGATGAAAGCTATTCCGAGTGCTCGCTCCATGGAACGTGGACTCCAACGTTTTTTGACAGGCTTCCCGAGTCGTAGGTTTGTCATTAATGACACAGTGTAGGATGATGCAGCTAGATCCTCCAGTTCCGTTATCAAGGATTTTACTGGCCTGAGTGTACGTATACGATGGTCAACATTGACCCACTGTTTTCAATCATATGTCCAAGACGTTTACGGTTTGCTATATTGCATCCTAAATATGAAGTCTCTGCGTCCGAGTCTGGACTCGCTCGAGCGCCTGCTGCTTACCTCAAACCCCGGCACGTTTTTCACTTTCCCTTACATGGTCGCTCGAGATTGGCCAGTGTTATGAAGAACACAACGACACCATCAAGAAAAACGACCAAATTACATGTGTCCACGCTCAAAGGATGGAAATTAACGTGCATCAATGAGAAAACTGCATTTACGGTAAGGAACCCCTCGCTTGAAGCGCCTGCAATGAGGCATGGTATGCTGCCTGCTGATTAAGGAACGTTCAAGGCTTGGTATACACAGCAGCCTGCAGTCAGGTCAGACGCTTGGTGTACGTGGCGTGTCATGGGAATCTGGCTCAAGTCAATTCCAAAGGGTTTCATTCTGCAGCGCCTCACTGTATACTTGGCCTTTGGGTCGGCGTTTAGAAGTCAGTTTAGGGCGTTCTATTGCCTGTCAGACCCTTTTGGACAGATACCTTTTCACGAGTATCGTCACATAACCCCACAGAACGTCGTTTCCCCGCAGTAAGTGTTATCTATTTTGTCGTCACTTTTCTTGACTGTACGCTGACATGAATTGCGTTTTACTCCACACAGAGACGTCGACGTAGGTTCAGCGATCATCGATGGCGTGTCACACGACCTCTGTCGATGGGGATGAATGGCTATTGCTATCTCTCTGAGCATCTGCCTCTTCGACCGAATTCCTAATCTCATCCCATGATTTGGTTGGTCCGGGGGCTTTAGAGGCTCTGGTTTCCTTTCCAAATCATGGTTTGTGGGTGGAAGTACTTTACTGGTATTGCTTCGCAGGCAAGCGATTCTGGGCTCTCCTCACAAGAACTTCTCAGTGGATCCAACCCTCTTCCAGGCCCAGGAGGCCCGATCTAGCCCAGGAAGGAGATAAGATAGCGTTGCGAGCTTTCGCTACAAAGTGAGCACGTCGGATTCACGATCCGCGGCATGGAGCTTCGAAGGGAAAGGGTAAAGAAAGGTAAGCCTCTCACCGCTTGCTTGCTAATATAAAAGCGCCTTACTACGGTCTCTTTTCTTTGATAGAGCGACATGAACGGGTCTCAGGAGCTTGAAGCAACCTTGTCAAAGTTCTCGCCGTTCGGCACCGGTATCTGTCTTCGACGGTATCCTTCACTGCTTGTTGTTTAAGCACTAAGCAGGTCCAAGCTGACCCCCAAACCATCGAGATTCACATGTGCCGGGGTGCTGTGAAATGGACGATCAGTACAAGAATCGATCGTCATAAAGAGAACGCAGGAACTTGCCAAGCCGTCATCACTACGGGATGTAGAAAGACGCCGCCGTGGTCCAGGGTTTCATCATCACTAAGAGTCCCAATGGAGGCAGGGTTTCATCATCGAAGATGGAAGATCTACTTTTGGCCCGCTCAAAAGATATACCCCTCTCCCTCGTGGTCCGAGCATGTCGTTCATCTATAAAACTCTCCGCATCGCTTGTCGGGTTGCTTAATTTTTCGTTCCTGCTCGCCGAACCATGACATTAAGCTTCGCCCCGCTACCTTTGGTTCCCTCCCCATTGAAAACCATGTCTGGAGCCTATCCTGCTCCCCTATACGACGGCCAGTTTGCCTTTGCTCGTGTCAAAGGCGACATTTGTCTTGTGCAAAGTACGTGTCACCGGGTCATCGGAGTTGCACGGTTTCTAACACAGACCTCTACCTACAGTGTCTGGTGCAACAACACCGTCCCCTTTCACACCCATGGACGTGAACATCTTCAGACACGAATTCATCACCATCTTCCGTTTCGCCGAGAGTGCCACACTGCATCCGGCGGATTTTCAAGTCATTGAACCTATAGATGACTCTCTCGTTCGGTATGAAGAAGAGAACGATACTGTGTTCCTTGCGAAAGGCCTTATGGAACGCCTAAGGAAACTCACGGCCGACCCCCGAAAATCCAGATCGCCACCACAACCGTCGAGACCTTCATCATATTATGCCAGCCAAAGATATCGTCAACGGTAGTTGTGATACTTACCAGACATCCATCTCTTGGCCTTTCGTGAACGTCGACACTCTGTGTTACTACCTCACGTCGGTGACTCAGGTCTTATTACCCATCCTCCTACATTCGGGTTCTTCTTTTCCGCTGTGCTAACGTTATGTTATGATTTCTGGGATTTGGTCCTCGGGGACAACTTGCATTGTGTATTTCTATTCTATCATGTATCTTTCATCTCTCCATTGCATCACTACCTCCTCTCACTACCACCTTCCTCTTTTTACCCATCGCCTCCATACTTACCTACCCTCACACACCGCTGCATTATCGTTTCCATTGTTTGATATGCCATTGCTGTACAATACTGCATTAGCTCTACCTCGACTAATTCTATACTCGGTATTTGGTCTTTTGGGGTCCCCATTGTTCATTCGAGCCCTTTCGCCGAAATTTCGCGAATAGGTAACTTCTATGTAGGCTCTGCTCGAAAGCCGATATGGAAGAAGCTAGTTTTGGTTATCTGACTCAACTTGTTTCGCTTCTTTCCCGTGAACTTCCTTGAACCAAAACTCCAGGATACCGGTGATCAGAGGAGCTCTGACGCTCGAGTCTCTCGAGTCTACAGGAGTCTACCCAGTGCCGCCGCACTCCTTTGGTTATCTATGACGTTGGTATACGACGTCGGTGGAAGTCGGGAATGGCCCTTGAGTCTTGTCTCGGGACTGAACAGGCTTACTTTCGAATACCCGATCCCCGGAGAACTTGGAAACTGTGAAATCACAGTGATATCTATATTTAGGTCGGAATGTCGCCCTCCTCCCCACCAGCGAGCGTGTCGGGAAAGCTGAGTTTCGAATGATATGAATCCGAAGGGGATTAGAAAGGTGCTCCTACTGCGAGAAGGTGTGCAAACCAAGCTAATCCAAGATACTCCAGCTCCCGTTAACTTACGTTCGGGATTGAGTTTTCCGCAGCGGGGCCTAACTGCACAGTGGTAAGTTATAAACTTTCCGTTCGAGATGGCTTGGCTCCGTTCTCTTCCGAGGACGAAGAGGTAGCGTGAGCGCACCAGATCTACCAAAAGCTCGTGTGCGGGAGTGTGCGGGCTAAACATACCCCATACCCCATACAAGGAGTTATAATTACACACCATACAACTTCTGGGTGGCGAAAAAATTAAGTCTGATAAAGCATCCGTGGGGCATCTAATCACAATTGAGGCGTTCTTTTAGGGTAGCAGCCGCAGGTGCCGAGTAGGAGGAATGACACTATGACAATCGTCCGCCGTGAAAGATAGGTTTCTTCACTTCCTTTGAAGGATCGCGATTTTCCCGAACCATCGATATCGGACTACGGGTTTCCTCTCTGCGCCTCGAACGGTCCAATGGCGAACGGGCGACGAGAAGAGAATCGCCAGGCTTAGAACCACAGACTGTAGCAGAGGCGTCACATGTTCTTTCTGTGTAACATACGGAGAAGTAGTGCTCTCTTCTTCTTCCATAAAGAAAGTTCGTTCTCTATTTTGTCGATTGGGACGCCCACGATAAGTAGGTAAGCGCTAGTAAGCCAAAATTCGTTCTGACTCTCAACAGCGGCCCTTTCAACCGCTTCCAAAAGTGTTCCTCTGGGACTTTGTATCACGAATATCTATGGAAAGAGCGGTTTAGCTGAAAACTTTTCATCGAGCCTCAACAAACAAAGTCGGTCGAGCCCAACCGAGCATCATAACTCGTACTCATTCAATCATTGACACTCAATCCTGTATGTATACAAAGTACTGAATACCGCTCTGTTCTGTCTCCTTTTATAACCAACGACTTTCGAGGTGATTACCAAGTAAAGATCAATTTGACCGTTTTTTCGACCATGTACTGGGTGTGAAAACAACGAAGACCATGGGTGGCCCGTGCCGCCAGACACGCGAAGATCAGCAGTTATCATCAGACTGCCTCGATCATGGATCGTTAATCATGATTCATGATTAAGTCTTTGAGCTGCTTCTCAATACTATATAGATCTATCAAGATGGGACTGACTTGACTGGCTAGACTCTGGTCGGAAGAAGATAGGTGAATTGCGCGCAGTTTAGCTCCGTACTAGTCCTCCCTTGAGCTTCTTCTCAGAAGTAAGGCATGAGCACCCCGAGTCCGATATTCTTCCAGCATCACACCTGCATGGGTACATATATCGAGATAAGACGAAAAGACGGAATGAATTTGTTGGCGCCAACGGACAGAAGGATCTGCTAAAGTTTGTACCCGCGTCCTGGAGGGACACTATCCCCGATGATAGTCACTTGTTTATACGTAACCAGCTGCGGCAGGACCGTTTCGTATACATGTTCCACCCACTGTAAGGAAACAGCCATTAGTACCATGATGAGGATTGAGAGCCGAAAAAGCAACTTACCTCACAGACCAAAGGCCTCGTATCCCTAGGATCAATAATCTCCTCAATCCCAAACTTGTTGGCCGTCTTTTGAGGGCTCCGTACTTCCTCGAACTTGTCAAGGAGCTCTTCCATGAGCTTTTCGCGAGCCTCTGGGGACTTGGAAGCAGCCTCATCGAGTTGGCGCTTGTACGCTGCTTCAATGCCGCCCTCGAGAGGCAAAGAACCCCAGTCCCCTGAAGGCCTTCATAGCGACGGTTTTATTTAGCGGGCTGTTGGACACGATGGGAGGGAGAGAGAGGCGTACCATGCAACGCGAATACCCTTCCCGTTTTCCGGGTCCGCAAAAGCACACCCGGCTACACCAAACGCTCGGCGTATGATGATAGTGTAGAACGGGACGGAGCAGTGGTACATGGCGACCATCGCTGCAGCACCGTGTCGGATTGTAGCCATACGTTCGGCTTGTGAGCCTAAAGCGAACGTCAATCAGCTTCGTCACTTTTACCTTGCATAACGCAGACGTCGAGATTCTCTGGTTCCTATTGACTTACCAATAGCGAAACCGGGTTGGTCGACCAAGTTCAGAATCGGCAACCTGCAAGTGCGATGAGCTTCCGAGGCGTTCAGTGACACCTGGAAAGAATGACGTACCCGAAATGGTTGCAGAGGTTGACGAACTTTGCAGTCTTTTGGCTACCCAGAGCGTCAATTGCGCCTAGAACCACAATTATTATAAGTCTTCGCGAGGAACGCAGCGTAGACTTTACCTCCATTGATCTTGCAGTCGCTGGCCAATACACCAATCGGCCTGCCTGACATACGAGCCAACCCAGTGATAATGCTCCTCCCCCAGTATGGTCCAATCTCAAAGAACGTCGACAGAGCGCTCCCGTTCTTATCAACGATGGCGTCGATGACTTTCCGAATATCATATGGCCTCGACCGTCTCCTCGGGATGATATCAAGAAGCTCTTCATCCCGTCGGTCCACAGGGTCTACACAGGGTAGGACGGGAGGTAGTGAGAAAACGGAAGAAGGAAGGTATGAGAGAAAAGTCCGGATTTGTTGGAAGGCTTCGAGTTCGGAAGAAGCGACGTTGTCTACGGTTCCGTTGGTTGCATGGATGTCCCACCCTCCCAATTCTGACTTTGAGAGGTCTTCAAATGTGGCTTGTTTGACCACTGGTGGACCAGCAGCGAAAAGCTATAGAGAAAAGGAATATTTTGAGTCAGGGGCTCAGGAGAGCGAAGGAACAAGACCGTTACCTGGCTCAGATCTTTGACCATGACACTGTAAAGGCGGTCAATGAAAAAAATATGCCTTCGAGTGAGATGCCTTACCTGAAATGACTGATGGCAGCCTTTGCTGCAGCCAAACCCACGACGGGGCCAAGGAGAGCCGACGCGACAGGGATCACAGAGAGAGCCTCGATGCTATTGCTGAGGATGTTCATCTGTGGGATGTAGGTCGATCCCATAGACAAGTCTAGCAAGGGAAGCAGTCATTCATCATGGTAAGTAGCGCTCATTAGACTGTGAAAGACCACCTACATAGAGCGACGCTCCCTCCGCCGCTCGAGCCATCGAGCAAACGGACCTGCAATTCGCTTGAATCACCGACGAGCGCGTAGAGAATAAGCATTGCTCACCAGAGGAACGCGAGCTCGCCTCGCGAGCGTCTGAAGGCCACATGAGAATTGAGTTGAGGATGAAGGTTTTAAGTGCTGACCTCCCCATATATTGGTTTGTTCATGATACCTCCGTCGGCGTGTCCTCCTCTGACGCTGAAGTCGTCGGCCGTAACGAAGACCTTTCGACCATCGAGTTTTCCCCATCCTGTGACAGAGTTCCTGGAGTTGAGGTTTAGAGGACGCCATATAATGTCAAAGGGATGCTTTTTGCATACGCAGGAACGAATGAGAGCAGCTTCCCTGTCTTCTTGTCGTAGACAGGTTGCCCTGTGATGGACCCAACCTCGGTGAGCGAATTTTGGTCCAACAACGCGTCCAATCGTTCTCGGACCCAGAGCTTGTTGTTGGCCTTCTGTCGAGCATATCCACGATCCTCGATATTGGGTTTTCGAACAAGCTGTCGCTGAGAGCGAAGTTGCCGAAGAGGCCCCTAATGGTCGGACATTGGTTCAAAGCCATGTCGTCGTCGTGAGAAACGGTGAGCTCACCTCCCATGTCTTGCCATCATCATCGACATTGGCCTCCTTGAACGGTGTTTGGTCTTGGACGTCGTCGGGCATGGCTTTCATGGAAGTTGCGGAATACAGCGATGGATGTCCAGATTCGAGCGGTCCCTGGATGTGGGGAAACAGGGGGAAACAGACCTGAAAACATCGGCTTGGACAATAACCGGTAGCCCAGCCTCTCGACCCCTCGAAATAGCTCCCATTCCCCGCATTCCCCACTGTTGTTCCCCACAATGGTGCACAAGGTGCTGATAGCAAACAGAGGCGAAAGTGAGTCCTCGGGGCTTCACGTCCACCTCTTAACCGCTCACACTGCCGCACCGTCTAGTCGCCATTCGAATCCTGCGTTCTGCTCGCGAACTGGGATGGTTAACCGTTGCTGTTTACACCCATGGCGATGCTAGCCATGCAGGATATGCGGATGAAGCAGTGAAGCTCGAGAACGTCGGGGAATACATGGACGTCGGAACCATCGCTGGAATTGCTTCTCGGTGCGTCAGGCCCTCTAACGTTGAATACAAACTAACGACTGGTACAGAACTCAATGTACCCATGTCCATCCAGGGTATGGCTTTCTGAGCGAGAACCCGACGTTATCTCAAGCTCTATCGAAATGCAATCCAGCCATCACGTTCGTTGGACCGTCCCCTGACACCCTTCGCATCGCATCGGACAAGATGCTTTCGCGGGAGCTTGCGACTGCTCTGAAAGTTAGCATTGCACCAGGACATCGTGTTTCGTCCTCTCAGGACGTTTTGGGCTTTGGTCAGCAGGCCGGGTATCCTGTCATGGTAAAAGCACTTGATGGAGGCGGAGGGCGGGGCATCCGTGTGGTGTCAAAGGCTGAAGATGTGGAAGAAGCCTACAAGAGGTGCTTAGGGGAGAGTCCATCGAAGCAAGTCTTCGTAGAGAAAGCTCTGACAGGCCCTGGCTGGAAACATATCGAGGTTCAGATTATCGGTGATGGAACAGGGGCTGTCACCCATCTTTGGGAGCGAGAATGTAGTGTGCAGAGACGGTGAAGCAGTTGTCTCCTTCCAAAACTCTCATTTACTGACATCTGTTTGTATTAGGTTCCAGAAGATTGTAGAGGTGTGTGCTCCTTCTGATCTCTTGTTCAAGATATTAATTTTATAACAGACAGCACCCTCGCGCCTACCTCGTTCGAGTGTACAGCCCTTAATCAACGCGTCGCTGTCTCTCGCGGGCGAACTTCGATACAAAGGTCTTGGGACGTTTGAGTTCCTAGTCAACTCCCAGACTCGTGAATGGGTCTTCCTCGAAATCAACCCTCGTGTACAGGTCGAACATACCATTACAGGTGTGTTTTTCCAGCCGACGTGAATGTTACTTTTGATTAACACTATAATCTCACAGAGGAAGTAGTTGATATCGACCTCGTTCGCGCCCAACTTCTCCTCTTTACCTCCAACACCTCTCTCCGCACCCTGTCTCTGGATAAACCTCTCCCACCTCCTTCCATTTTCGCTGTCCAGCTCCGCCTGACAGCTGAGGACCCCTTGAAGAATTTCCAGCTGTCCCCAGGAATTATCAAAGCTGCGGACCTTACCTGGCCTGCAGGTAGGGGCGTCCGAATCGATACGTGGCTCTCAAGCAACGGACACGGCCCTGCTGAGTGGACTGTGGGCACGGACTTCGATTCGCTCCTTGCCAAGTTCGTTGTCAGAGGGGGTGGATTTGAGGAGATGACGCAGAAAGCGAGGAGGGTCGTGCGGGAGTTTGATCTCAGCGGAGCTGGAACCAGAGTCCAAACCAACGCTGCTGTGCTCGCTGGAATCCTCGAACATCATGACTGGTTGACGGGGGATATTGATACCCTCTGGCTTGAGCGGAACGTCTCTACCATCCTCGAATTGGGGATGAAGGTGGTTGGATCCAGGGTGGTGCCGAGTGGGTTGGACGTTCAGCCCGGTGGTGCTACAAGTTCTACTACTGCAGTAACGGCTGGTGCTGGTCCAACGACGACGATGCTCCAACCAGGTTCCCTGTTCACGCTCACACTCTCCCCTCCGGACCAAAAGGACCTCGAGACCAAGCACTCGTTAACGCTGTCGAGTATCGGGAGGAACACCTTCCCCGAAATGCTCTCGGGTGTCTTGCAAACTACTCTATCCCCAGGCACTCCTCAGTGGGCATTCAAACTCGAGCAAAGCACCTCGGCTGCAGTTGGAGGCGGTGGGGAGTTCGAGTTGGCGGACCCGAATGATGCTAGGCATGTTGCGGTGCCCTTGACGGGCAAGGTCGTGGAGCTGCATCCTGCACTCGCCTTGTTACAGAAAGCACCATCAACTCTGAAGGATAACAGGGAACGATTGAGGGTGAGAAAGGGTGAAGCGCTTGTGGTGTTGAGCGTGATGAAGATGGAAAATTCAGTTGTGTCTCCTTTCGATGGATTTGTTGAGAGAGCCGGCAAAGGCCTCAAGGTTGGGGCGGTTGTTGGGGAAGGGACGTTGGCTTGTGTAGTTGTCGACGAGAATGAACCTGAGTATCGACAGGTGGTTTCAAGTAGATTGTAGGCTTCAGAGGTCTAGATATACCAAAATGTCAGGGCGAATTTGAAGAACTTCGGTGGCCTTCATCGTTTAACTATTTGCCATGGGGCATCTACCCTAAGGCCTTTGTTTTCCGGACATGAATCAGTACCGTTGATCAAAGCCAACTCGGATGTTGCATCCAAAAATCCAAATTCGGTTGACCGGTGGTGAACCGGTGCGTTGTTTTCATGCCGTCTGGACTGGATGACCTGACACAATGACCCCCCATGCAGGTGTATTTTAGTGTTCGAGATACATAAGTTGGAAAGAGACCGTTTGCCAGTAACATCCATAAAACCCGGAACTTGGACATCGACAATGAGAGAAAGCAAAAAAAAACAAAGCGGAAATTTCGTCAATCGATCTAGTACAGCGTAAAGTAAGTAATCAAGTTATAAAACGTAGGCAGCCAATCATAAGCCGAGCTCTCTAATGAGCGAATCGGAAGTCCAAGCGCCTGTTCCCGCGGTCTTTCGTCGTAGTGAGGTACTCCGATTTTTCCTGCAAAACAGGAGAGGGGTATGTAAGTATCATATCGAAAGATGAGAAATAGAGCACTGAAGACGAACCTCGGGAGTCATATTATCCCAAATCCGATCCCTGCTCTTGTTTCTCCAGATGTAGTATGCTTTGACACCAGGGTAGAGGATGAAGCAATTGAACGCGCAGACACCAATCAGCCAACTGTTACCACGATGGTCTGCAAGTTCGATTAGCCAGGTAGTTCATTCGATACGGGAAAAGGGAACGTACACATGGGAGCATCATCTTTCCGGTAAATGTTGGACGAGATGATACCCGAGGCTTGCACGAACATGTTGTACAGCGAGGCGTTCACGGTTCTGCTGGCTACACCACCCGCGTTTCGCGAGCACCACCCGACTTGAATTGGGTGTGTGTAGGGGTATGAGAGGAGAGCGGTGGCCAACCCCTGAAAACACACATGTCAGATAACGATCGCAACAGCGAGAGAGGGGAACAGGTGACGGAACGGGAATGTGTAAGGGTGGATTGGGACTCACGTAGAATATCCATGGGTTAGGGCTGTTCGGTAGGCATCTTAGGGCGATCAGGAAGGGCAAACACCATGCATCCTCGATCATAGATACAAAGGCTCGGTCGTGCACGGTCTCCGAGACGACGGCGATAAGCCACATGGTGATAATAGTTGCAACACTCGAAGGAATGGTCAACAAGTTAGTTTGGAAAGTGTTGAACCTAAAGAGGGTAATCGAAAGTTAGTAGCGGTGAGATGCCAATTTGACTCGAACGTACCCGAGATTTCGGAGGGAGAGAGTCAGGTATTGAGCGGGGGGAGCAGCTGGGATACCGAACAAAAGTCCACTATAAGACAGGTGAGAAATAAGACCCTGGCAAGATGAACCGAAGAGACCTTCGATGACTTACATGATGTACAAAGGCCACAGGTCATAATCGCACAAGGCACCCCAGAGCTTCCTGAGAGTCAAGGCCTCTCTGTTATGCATCTCGCTCTTAGTCGGGTCGTCCCGAAGGATTCGAGACACAGCGATGACTTCCTCCCGTTCCGTGAACCACCCTTTAGGCCGGAACCACGTCCTCGTCTGCGTGGGTCCAGGGGGCATCTTGAAGAAGGTTGCGATACCGATGAGGAGTGTGAATAAACCTTCGATTAGGAAGAGCCATCTAATTAAATGTTAGGTCCCGGTTTATAGAGAAGGATTAGAATGGTTAGACGTACCTCCACCCTTCTTTCCCCAAAATACCACGCATGCGGAGGACACCGAAGGCGATGAAACTACCCAAGATAGTGCAGAGGTGCATAGAGATCCAGAAGAGCGTTAGACGCAATGGCAGTTCGTTTTTCGTGTAGAAGTCTGGGTGTTTTGAAGCACAATGTTAGCTGAGAATCCACACACCGAGAGATATGCACGTACATGACATGTAGAGGATCAGATCAGGAATGAACCCGCCCTGCATGAAACTTGACGAGAATCAGGACATGACAGCGAGAAGCGAGGAGTATGATATTTTGTGCGTACCCGAGGAGTGCACGGCAGACCAAGAACGAGGTTCGTCCGCTCAGCCAGAATTGACCTGCAGTCAGGATGGCCCAACCGCACATTTGAATCGGAATCCAGACATCAGGACCCAGCTGAATTGCGAAGTTCATGAGATTCGTGTGAAGGAAGAGCTCAGCGTTACTCACCCTCTTCGAAACGATTTGGGATGGGAGCTCGGCGGACAAGAACGCCAGTCGGAAGATACTGTTACCCAAGTTGAAGTCTAAGAAAGGGCGGGATCAGTTTGCTTGCCTGCCAAGAGGCTGGGTGGCGGCGTACCGTTGGTTGTCATTTTCAGATCGGGCAAGAAGTTATCCGTGTTGGCCTGGCTAAGATTGCCACGATCCAAGTTCAAGGCCGAGAATGAGACGGCAGCTACGTCGCATCATGTCAGGAAAGGGGGTGAAGAGAAGGGAGTCAACGAGCTCACCCCATAGCATGACCTTCCAATCAATCTTGCGAACCAGCGCCTAGATAAGACAGGTTAGTCGTGGAGGAGAAGGACAATGGAACCCAATCACTCACCCTCTCTTCGGCATAGGTCCAGCGCGCGTCCGGGTCGAAACGGTGCGTGTTCTCGTATGAATCCTTCGGCCAGTAGTGCTTTGCGAGGACGGGATCGTCATAGACCGAACGACGAGTGGAGATAGCGTTGGCATCCCGCGGGGCCCCCTTGCGACGGAGGAGCCAGTCAGACCACCGGAACGGCGTAGGCTCTTCGTCTACCAAGTCGTCGGCAGAGACCTTCCTCGTATCGACTTGAACGGCAGCCTTCTCGTCGCTAAGATCAGTAAGAGAAGAGCTCTTACTGCCTTTAGACTTGTCAGGGAGTTTTTCGGTGAGCGGTGAAGAAGTCATGGCGGACGGCGTCGTCGAATGGCGCGGCGGAGAAAACACAAGCCGACTTGGAGCCTCTTGGGAATCCTTGAGCTGTCGAGACGGCCTTCTTATAATTCAGTTCCAATAGAGATTGGGAATGCGACAGGATGGCTCATGGCTAAGCATGCAGCACACCATTTCCTGGCTCGAGATGGTAATGGTCAATCGGCCGTTGGTTCGGTGCTGTAACTCCTGGTGGTTCCTGAGAGTTAGAATCGACTATGGTGCAGCGGGATCCACGAATGGCGCAACGAGCCAGGGGAGGAAGATCGGTTGACCACCCGAATCCATTTAGACGGAGAGATAAGCCAGGCGAGACTCGGAGAAGCTCGAATGCCGTGACATAGAGTTGCGGCCATTTGCTACATGGTGCTAGACTGAAAGTGCAAGGAGCTTTGCCCATGGAGTACGCAGCGTCGCTCAATAGCTCGCATCGCACTGTTCAACTCGATCTCCAGGCAAGTAAACAGGAGCTCGACTTGCAATACAGCGTATCGCATTCGCTGTTCCGCACGACTGCGCCATTTCTGATGAGATGACGCCTACGAGAAGGGTCCAGCCCGGAAGAAATTGAAGATTGACAATATGAAGTTGATTTTGAAAGACAGAAGAGGAGATATTGCGCAAACTCTGTCGATATGTTGTGGGAGTAGAAAACAAGGTGGCATTGGTGCCTAATTTGGCGCGAAATTGATGAATGTGCTGGCCCTCCTGCCAAAAACGGACTTTCTCCTCTCCTTTCGCCATCCTGGATTGCATTGACGACAAGTACTGTGATAGGTCTCTATTGCGTGTATCCAGGGCATCTGCCATCGGCTCTCCACCCGGAAAATGCATTTCACCAAACCAGCATGGGTTATGCACAATGATTCTTCCAAGGCCGACGCCAGTGCAAAGAGGCTCTCAATTTTCTCGGTCCATGTACACCCTGACGGCTCAAGGATTGCCACAGGAGGCCTAGACGCAAAAATTCGTATCTGGAGCACCAAACCTATCCTGAATCCGGCCTCTGAAGCCTCCGGACGCCCTCCAAAGTCGCTATGTACGCTTACTATGCACACCGGTCCGGTTTTGGTTGTGAGATGGGCGCACAATGGGAGGTGGCTAGCTAGTGGGAGCGACGACGAGATAGTCATGATTTGGGACTTGGATCCGTGAGTAGAGGGTGTGAGGTGCTAGAGGTGTGCGTGCTGAGTCTGGTTCTGCAGGAATGCTCGAGGAAAAGTGTGGGGGTCCGACGAAATCAACGTCGAAGGTTGGAAGCCATTGAAGCGGCTCCCAGGGCACGACAGTGGTGAGTTACGCGTCGCCCTACCCTTATCCGAAGCTCTAACGATGCTGGTAGACGTGACCGATATTGCATGGTCGCCGGCCGACCGATATCTGGCGTCGGTGGGTTTGGATTCCAAGGTCATGATCTGGGATGGCTATACTCTTGGTGAGTGGCACCCCACCGGCCCCAGACCTCGCTCATGGTGCTCCCAGAATGCGTTCGCAAGCTCGAACAACACCAAGGCTTTGTCAAGGGTGTGTGTTGGGACCCTGTCGGAGAGTTCCTAGCAACACAATCTGACGATAAAACCGTCAAGATATGGAGGACAACTGATTGGTCTCTCGAAGCTGAAGTCACCAAACCGTTCGAAGACTCCCCTGGAAGCACGTTCTTTCGCCGGCTGAGGTGCGTGTCCCCGCCTATGACTGACGTATAGTTACTCAGGTTTGCTCACACAGTTGGTCTCCAGACGGCGCTCACATCACTGCCTCAAATGCCACCAACAACAAAGGATTCGTGTTCATCGCCGCCGTCATTACCCGCAATACCTGGACATCCGATATCAGTTTGGTGGGCCACGAAAACACCGTTGAAGTCGCAGCGTACAACCCCCACATCTTCCTTCGCAACTCCTCGTCCCCAGTTTCAACGTCCAACATTTGTTCCGTCGTCGCCCTTGGTGCCGATGACAGGTCCGTGTCCGTGTGGCAAACCAAGTCCGCCCGGCCTCTCATCGTGGCGAAAGAGGTGTTTGATCGACAGATCATGGATTTGAGCTGGTCTTGGGATGGCTTGACGCTCTATGCCGCTTCCTCAGATGGGACTATCGCCGTATTCAATTTCACTGCAGATGAATTGGAGGGTATCGCCCCTCATTCCGTCCAGGAGCAATACCTTTCAAAATTCGGGTTCGCTCTACCACCTCCACCGCATGGGTACTCGCACATGGATGCCAAACACCCAACACCCCCGCCTTCGCCGTCCCGTACTAACATTGATATCGAGGTGACGAAGACGGTGGTACATGGTGAAGAAGTGAATCAGTTGGTTGCGAGACGGGGGAAGAAGAAGAGAGTGGCCTTGGTTCCGAACTCTGCAGCTATCCCATCCGCAGGTATACCCTCCTCCCAATCCATCTCAACAGCCCAGCCCCACTCGAAACGTGCCCCTCTCACACAAATAACCACGTCGTCAAAGGTTCCGCCAACGTCGAGCTTTGGCTTCCCGATGCCCGCCGAGCAGCCGTATGAACCGCCTCATAGCTGGGTCAAGAATGGTGCACCGATGGACCTCGACGTCCCGATTGACTCGTTTGGTGGAGAAGGGAGCATTTCAATGAAGGGCAAGAGGAAGATGTCGGATGATACAGTGGGTCCTGCGAAGATCGGGAGGACGTTGGGTGGGGATCGGAAAGTTGAGGCACCTGGGCCGGTGAAGCAGTTGGGCAAATGGGGTCGGGCAGGTGCTGTACAGGCACAGAGCCATATTGCGGTTCAGCAGTTGGGTTCGCTACTGCCTGCGTTGCCGCTATTGTCATATTTGAAGTCGGAAGTGGAAGAGTTGGACTCGTTCCTGGAGGTCAGGAATAGTGAGGAGGATCGTGAGTTCGCCCTTTGACTTGTTTTGCCTGGTCGCTGCTGAACTTTCGTACGTTGCTAGATACTACTGAAGTTTCGCTTGTGAGCGGGAAGCATGTTCAGTGGCTGGATTACCTCCCATCACCCGTGGTCGCGGCGAAAGCGACGCCCTTTTTCTGTGCTGTTGCGTCTCAGGATGGGAGCTTGAATGTTTATTCACATACGGGAAGAAGGTGTGTCACTTGTTCTATTGGCAGCGTTCTCTGAGAGCTGATTGTTCACATTGCTTAGACTTTTGCCGCCTCTCAGCCTAGGTTCTTCTGTCTCGTTTATCGACGGCAACAAGCAGGCTCTGATGGTCATCACATCCGCCGGCCAGCTCCATTGCTGGTGAGTCTAGTTGATCCACCGTAGGAAACCATCATCTCACGTATACATCTAATAGGAACGTCAAACAACAAAAAGCATGCTTTGCCCCAACCTCTCTGGCACCCCTAATATCCAGTTCACCCAACCACACCATCCTCAGTGCTACCGTCTCTTCCAACGGCTCCCCCATCATTCATATCTCTAATGGCGTCGTGTACTCATACGACCCCAACCTGTTATCCTTCATCAAAGTCACCGAACGCTGGTGGGCTGAGAACTCGGATTCGTGGCACGGCAGAGCAAGAGCTGCGCAATCAGTGCGCGGTGTGATGACCCTCACCGAATACCTGCTCAACGACGACGACAGCAAAAACGGTAATAGCTTTAGTCTCTCAGATGCTATCAATAACGCCAGTGCGAGTGCTGCGAATGTGCGCCCCGCGTGGTGGAGTACGGCGATTACGCTGGGGCATCTGGAGACGAGGATGCATGCGATCAAGTTGTTGGAAAGTAGCTCAGAGTATAGGCAGGTTGTGTTGCTCTATGCGAAGAAGATTGCGGATGAAGGGTTTAGAGCCAAGGCGGAGGAGTTGATCAAGGAGTTGTTTGGGCCGGTGTATTGGTGAGAGTGATGCTGGGCTTATCGTTCCGTGGAGTTTGTTTTGTGCTGATGTTTTTCTTAGGCGTCCTGGGAGGGAGGATAATGTTCCTGCGACGATATGTGGGATTCCAAGGCGAGATTTGTTGAAGGATGTCCTGTCTATATTCGGTGAGTGTGTTTCGCTCTGGTGCTCCTTTCTAAAGCTGACACTCCGAATAACGCAGCTCGCAGCAAAACGTTGGCTAAGCTCGGATTGGATTGGCAGGACACTCTGAAGAGAGCTAACAACGAAGAGCTTTAGATGGTTAGATACGGTGCTTTGGGTTGATTCTGGGTGTCTCTGCTCTCACGTTCGACGTTCCTAGTTTGTTGTACTCTATTGTACTTTTATCTTTTGACTAATGATGAGACAGTCTCTCTTTTCCCGCCTACCCTTTGGCTTGTGCTTCAATTCGTCCTTTTGTGCCCGCGTCCCAGTGAGGAAGCTGGAAACTGGGATCGGTCCCTCGAGGTCATGCCACCATTGAATTCAGGGTTTCATTTCCAGACGGGTCCGGTATCCATGATGGCTTGGATAACTTCTGGAAGTCTTCGAGAATGAACTGCGCACTGAGCTAAATTGACCCAGTTATATGATATTCTAGAACGTTATGCAAATCCGGAGGGTCAAAAGTTTGGGCCAGGGCGACCCTGGCTGCGTCGTTCGCATTTTTTTGAATAGTCTGCAAAGCGTCCCTTGACTTGACGTTTTGACGGACTCGTTCAACCGATATAAGTCCCAGTCAATATCACTCTACACATTCAGGAATTATACTCATGGCCCCGAGTTTCAATGGAGAGGGAAGTGCGCTTCAATTTCAGAGAATTGGAAGCTTTGATGAGACTCCACCAAAACTCAACCAGGTGACACCGCGGCAGAACTGGGATGGAACTGATGGTTCCATCCCAGCCCCCGGTCACAATGGAGCGGCCAATGGAACTAGGCTGGTATCTGCGCTTGCATTGGAGATACCAGGTACAATGGGCCTTGACATGAAAGCTTACTGGACTCGTCAGTGGCATTTGGGCTGGAATCGACTCCATTGAGATTCCATGCCAGTATATTGATTCCTTGAAATGTGCCACTGATGCGTCCATCATGGGTCCATCCTGACTTCCAGTCACGATGGTATCCGTCATGGAACCACTGGGTCCATCGCGGTTCCATGTTAAGTCCCATTGTATCCGGGAAACACAATGGAACTGACGGTTCCCTAGTCGTTCTGCCGCGGTGTGATAGACATTTTGCGCTGGGTAAGGCACAAGAAGCAGTCGGCGGGCTCGCTGCATTAGTCTCCGCTGGGGCCAACATTGATGAGATCGGGCGCTAATCGTGATCGAGCCGGGTCCCTCTAAACGCTTTCGCTTTCAGTGACGTCACGTTCATACGGAGTAAGCATGGGGCTATTTCGCGTAGCCCCGGGCACAGTCAGCTGTTTCCCTCTTGTTCACGACGTTCACCTATCCGACTCAACCAGCATGTCTGAAACCGTAATTCGAGAGGTAGGAACACTTTTAGCATCCAATATTCCATTGCTGCTGCGGTGAACTGATGAACAACTTCTAATTACCCAAGGTGACAAACGGCGTGTGGATTTTCTCAAGGTGAGACCCATTACACTTTCCTGCAACACCTGACAGTCTGAGCCCAATTCCCGGGTCTTGAAGACCGTTCGCGCGGTTTGGATTATTTCCGGTCGGAGGGCGCTCTACAGCTATCAAGCTTCGAGACGGAGGCGTATGGCTTCTGGCGTCAACACCGTTAGACACGGAGACCAAGACTACCATTGACACCCTTGGGCCAGTTCGGTAAGCTGGGTCTGCGGGGCCTTCGAGCACCCTCAACCCTCCAAGAGAAATTGCTCACTTGAGTACTTTTTGAAAAAGCTATATCGTCGGGGCCGACGCGGTCCATTACCTTTTCCTTGGTGAGTTGTTAAGCTATCACTGACTTTGGAAGTAAATCTGACACTCGTATTAGCTCAATATAAAAAAGAATACCCCGCTGCCAAATTGATAGCGCCTTCTGACGCTATTGCAAATGTCTCGAAGACAGGCGCAGACTTGGCGTTTGATGGTGGTGCGTGAACATATTTCTGTGCCGATCTCCGTCTCATACATCAAGGTAGCCTGGGGTCAGGATCCTCCGGACACTCGTTACGGGTTCGAGGAAGAGGTGCGTGTATATTTATGGCTGTCATTGTGAATTTGAGTATTCTAACCCTCTCATTCACTTTAGATTGAACACTGGTGTGTTTCCGAGCGTTTTCGACCTACAGTCACTGTGTTGCTCTTGAATATACTGACCCAGAGACTCAGTTATTTCTCGGGCTTTCAGAACAAGGACGTTGCATTTTATCACAAGGACTCGAAATCGATGATCCAAGCAGATCTACTGATGAATTTACCGCCGTCAGAACAAGTGTGTAACATTTTTTTGATTCTTCTCCCGAGGGTTTTCACTGAGTCCTTCCAAATAGTATTCGAAAGCCCAGTCCACCCCCATCCTCTCGGCGCTCAGTCGACTTAATCCGAGATCTTGGGCCCATCCACATGTGGTCTGGGGCCTCGGAGTCGATAAGGAGTAGGTGTATCAAATTGGTCGAATTTTGACTTGACTAATAGACCCTCCTTTGTCAGGGCGATGCGCCGCGATGCAAGAAAGGTGTCGAGTTGGGACTTCAACCGCATCATTCCATGTCATGGGGTGAGTAGTAACCGTGTTCTCTTCAATCAAGCTTTTTCAGAGAAGAAATATATCCAGGATGTCATTGAAACCGATGCGAAAAGCGCGTGGGACACCGTCTATCGAAAGTATCTAGGCTGAGCGCGAAAGTTGTGCGTTGTGGATCTGTTGATCATGCCTTTCTTGAGCGAGTTCAGCTCCAATTTTTATGTAAATCACGGTTGCTATCGGCCCTTGTCTACTGTCGGATGGGCTTAAACGAGACTTTTACTTGCTTCTTTAAGATCAATGCTTATGGATCGTTTTTATGCAAGAACGGCTGGAGTTTCTCTGAGGTTCAGAGTTTCGCCAGATACGGCTGACTAAAGAATCCGAGCGACGCTCGCTGGGTGCGTTCGCTGGGTTTAGACTTCTCTCCCTCCATGAAATTACACAGGAATCGAACATGGAGATATCACGGTCAGTCTGTATCACTTTCATGCCTTGTTCGACCCAGTTGAGGCGCCTAAACAAGCTTCTCCGCCGTCGCGTGTTTGCCTCATGGCATTTGATCAACACGCCGCAACCTCACCAAAGTAAGTTAAACCAGCCCTTTCCAGGATTTGAGCTAATCGTGATCTCCAAGATGGATAGGGATAACATTTTGAAAAGAACAAACACCTTGATACTGGGAACGAACCTGTCCTGTCTGACTTGCGGTTCTTTGAATTCCGGGCATTATTTAATCGACCTGGATGATGCGAGTCTAGTATCTAAAGCCCCCTCACTCCGTCACAACGTGTTTCCCGCATGTTCACCACACTCTGATCCATCATCCCGGCGCAACTCGACTTTCGCCAAACATAGCCTTCCCTCCCCTTGTTTCATCCATTCTCCAGAACTTTCAGGTTATGCTTCCTTCTCCCTTGCCTCCCCACACCACAGGTAAAATGCGGATTGAATGTGTGCCCTGCGGAAGCAGAGTCTTCAGCAATAAAGAGGCCCTCATGCAACATTTGAAGACCTCTAGTGCCTGGCACCCGATGTGCGAAAAATGCGACAAGCGGTTTTCGAGTGCCGCAGGACTCGACGCGGTACGTGCCTGATTTCGACGGTTAGATTTGCACCCTGTATCACTGATTACTCGGATTTTATTGGTCGATAGCACATTACCGCGAAACATCCCCCCACTTTTGACTGTGGCCTGTGCGACAGGTCTTACAGGCATCAATTCGCCCTGGAGGACCACTACCGAGGCTCCCCAAACCATCCTAATTGTCCGAGGTGCGGCAAAGGTTTTCGCGACGACTCTGACCTCAACGAGGCATGCTTCCTCCGCTATTCTTTAATGCGCGACGCCGTCTAATCACGGGCTCTCATGCATGTAGCATCGGATAACTGCGCACCCAAAAATTCGGTGTGAGCCCTGCAATGAACTAGTTTATGAAGACCAGGATTCTTTGCAGAAACACTATGCAAACTCGAGCTTGCATCCTACGTGCCTCAAGTGCAACCGGGGTTGTCGAGACTCTGTAGAGCTCGAGTCGGTGAGTCTAAACTCAGTGTTCTCAATCCTTGACCTACCTGCCTAACAGCATCGCTTTTGTAGCATCTTCAGACTCACTGCGAAGCCAATTCGAGCCCTCCTGCTTCGAGTTTTACCAGTTCAGTCACCGAGGTCCCCCAAAGCATGGCTTCGATGCCCTCGAGATTCCCATTCCTGGAAGCATCGTCGCCGGTGGAACGAACGACCGTGGATCCGCAATTCCCTCAGGCGGGTACTTCGACCTCATGGTCTCCACCCATGCCATCATCGCTGCACTGGCGCGGTGCCGCCACACTGCTTGACACTAAGCCGCTGACGCCCATCCAGGACTTTCCCGGTCGCCCGCCCCCAACAACGAGCTTGTCGCAACAAGTAGTCATGTCGCGACACGTTCCAAATCTGGTAGGACATCGCGCGGAGACACCCTTGGAGCGTACGGGGTTCACTCCCCTTGGTGCATCTCGTGGTCCTTTCCGAGTACGTGATATGTCTTCTCTATCCATATCATGGACGGTTGACCGTGCTCCTTTTCCCGTAGCCTCTGAATGCGTTTCGGCACGAGAGGTTGGACACCCCACCTCTCCGCTTGTCGATGGCCTTCTCATCTCCCCTGATGAAGGTACAAGCACCGTCTCTGAGCCCAGTCAGTGGACTGATGCCTCCAAGTGACGAGGCGAACGAGCTCTGGCAGGCGAAGGAAGTGAGTGCAAATATATCTGACCCTCGAGCTCGCGAGTTCATGACCCCAACATCGCGCATCATCCAGAATCGTCAGATTTCGCAGAAAACCACGACTTCTCCACCTAGGGCTCTCCCCGTGGAACGACCTTGGTCGGAGGGATATGGACTGAACTCGTCGCGTCCTCAACTCCTTTCAATCGAGGGACCATCGCAAGCTACGGGTGCCCCACACTGGCCTCCGCCGACTTCATCTGGCCGCGAGCGCTCTGACTCGTCGACCAGTCAGAGCTCAGAGCTTGACTCTCTGACCTCGTCGACGGTACAAGTAGAGCCGCAGAGCGCATCGTTGAGTTGGCACTCTTTATTACAAGGCGAGGACGTTCCGACGGAGGCAGCGACTCCTACGGGAGCAGAGACTCCCTCGCCTTCTAGGAAACCGACATTGTCAACCTCTCCTGCGTTCAGTGCTACTTCTTTCGAGTCGGTGCGGCATACCGACGCGTCTTTTGACATAGTGTCGCCTAAGACGTCTAATGTACGTCAATTTCTACCACCACAGGAGTCTACAGAACTTAAATTTATCCGCCTCTTCTAGGACTGTAATTTCACAGACGATGCCTGCCATTTGGAAGTCTTCGAGACACACCTCCCTCTGCCACCATCACCCCCGTTGCTCGAGAAGGACGAGGAAGGTGACGTCGGCATCACCGTTGACATTCAAGGACCCGACGCCGTTCTCTCTGTTCCGGAGGTTTTGTCAACCTTTTCTTCACCAGGGACGGGCAGTGGGAGCTTCATTACCTCGCCTCAGGATCCAATTAACTCTCCCCCGCCGTCAGCCTTATCGCCTTGCCCGGGTGTTGGCGATGACCTGCCCTCAGGGCTGGAGCATTCTGGGACTGGAAGCGAGGAGTCTGAAGTTGACTTAATCGTAGCGACTACGAGTATCACTTCGGTCGTAGAGGCTCCCCTTCCGGAACCTGTCTTGTCTCCGATGCATTGCCGAGTGTGCAAGGTGGACCCGTGCAGAGATATCACGGCAACCATGTGCGGCCACGTCTTTTGTTATGGGTGAGTATGCTTTGATTTTTTCCTCTACTTCAATTTCCCCTTGATCAAAGCTAAACATTTTGTTTTACATAGATGCATAACCGATGCTGTGATCAAGTCAAACAAATGCCCCGTTTGTTCGACACCGACCTTGCTGTACTGCCTTTTCCGACTTGACTTGTCCGTGTAAACGCCCTCTCAATCCTCATGAAGATCTTCGTGTCCATCGCCTGTCCATCGCCTATCCTCTATCTCATCCCTTGCTATCCGGATCGTGAATATCGTTGGTCAATGTACTTTGACATTCGTTCTCTTTGGAGCCCAGAACTATCTAGTTGTATATGAATAATTGAAGTGTGTGTGCTGTGTAGACTATCGCCGTGTACTGTAGTTTGTATCTTGTTACGTTGTAGATCATAAAATCTTCCTCTTGCTCTCCCACCATGTCGAAGACAGCCGAGTCGTAGATAACCATTGGCATTGCGCAATTGCGAAAAATCAGCAGAATATAACTTACATGGATGGACCCATGTCTCCTGCTGATGATGGACCCTTGCAGGGAGGAGGAGAAGGCTCAGACAACCACGCGTGACGTACAGTTACACAGCTAGCATTGCACGAAAACACAACGGAATCGTCAACGATGATCTACATGATCTACAAAATAAAGCGAACAACAGCGGCAGCGGGCATCAACGAAGGAGTAACGCAAGTTATGTACATACTTAATAAACAACGGGGTTGAACCAGTCACCATCCTAACGAGGTATCGAAGCGTAGCAGGCAGGGGGTCATCAAAAGGAACCATCGATCACAAAACCTGTAACACGCTCCCAAACACCAGACCAACCAGCGTGCCCAAAAGACCCTGCACGAACAGCGGCACAGGTCCTCCCCGGCCACTAATCGTAGGTGTCGCCGCACTGGCGATATTCAAAAAGCCGAAACTCGTGCTGCCCAACTTGATTTTCAGCTCTCCTGCATTGTGCCCATTGGATGTCTCCACAGCCTGTCGGTCCCATGTGATCGTGTTATGTTTCCTCTGGTACGCGCTCGTCGAGAACGTTGTGGGGCTTTGTGAGATCGACAGTGCTTCGTCGGAGGTGCTGAAGAACACAAGGGCGAAAGACGGGGCACGGAGAGGGATGGTGCAGATGTTTTGACCTTGGTCGCAGGGGATGTTTGTGACGTTGAGCTCACCGCGGAGTCGGCCGTCGACGGTCAGTTTGTTGCCGAATGTCTAGGAATTAAACGAACATTCACAGTAGAGGAAAGAGGAAGGGAGAGCAAATGGTCAGCGTAGGATTGGAGGATAAAAGGAGTTCGAAACGTACCTGTCCTGCCCAAGTAATATTATTCTTCTCGTTGACAGAGATACCTTCAAGGTACCTTAATTCAAACCACACATGAGCATCCAGACCTCCAAACATCCTCTGGGCGCGAGGCAAAGAGGGAAGAAAACGTACTTGACATTAACACTCGCCGGTACACCGCCATTCACCGTGAGCGCAACCCTTAGATCGTTCGCACCACTGGGATCATCGATATAGTTGAACAACGCGACCTTGGAAAGCTGACCGCGCTCAAAGATGGCATAGCCAGGTGTGTTCTGGTTGTTCTCGTTCGCGCGAAGGTCGATGATTTGCGAAGTGTTGGTCTTGCCAAAGGCTTCGGCGATGACCAGCGCAGAGTAGTAGACGGGCCCAAGAGTCCATTGGTTGAATTCCGTTTGGTTGCTTGGGGGAGCTGCAAGATAAGAAAGAGGGTCAGCTGGGTAAGTGAGAAATGAGAGGCGTTGACGTACCAGTGAAAGGCTGTTATGTCAATCAATCACACGCGAGAAACAAAGTTCATGAGCAATAGGTTAACGTGTGGTAACGCCGGGTCGGAGGGTAGATAAGAACAAGTGATCAAGTTCGCAAGGGTGACCAGATAGAAAGGAATCTCGTTAGCACCGTCCTACCAGCCCACCAAGGATAGTGAAACCACTCACATTGTAGAACACATTCTGCCCACCAACATGCAGAAGTGCATGAGTCGTATTCTGCGTCGCCATCTGCAACCCATAGTCCAACGCCCACAGCGCCGCAGTGTACGTATCCGAGATACCCGGGAACCCACCACACGAGCCAGTGTTCATCTCGAACATGATGAACGGCTTGTTATATGTGGCAGCGGTATTGGCGTTGGCGGTGTAGTGGCTCGCGAGCTCGACGACGTTATTGTGGTTCAGGTAGTATGGGAACAATTCTTGTGGGATGACGGCGTCTGGCGCATGGGGGTCGGAGTACATCGCCACACAGTTGTTGTTCGGGTAGCTGAATAAAATAGTATTGGTGATGAGGAAGGAATCATTAATGTGAACGGTCGGTTAATTGAAAAGAAAGGTAATAGGAAACTTACTGTTCAACTGAAACGGCGTACAAGTAATCCTTGTAATCATCGAGGAAACCAGTCTCGAAGACTTGCTCGGCATGCCATACTTGACCGGAGGTGCTAGGCCCGATGAGGATGCGGTGGTTCGTGATTTTAGGCTTGGTTTCCATCCACGAGATCAGTTCGCCGACTTCACGTTTGTAATCTGCTGGTTCGTAGGGTGCGACTCGACGACCGAAGCTGTGCGAAGGGACCGCGAATTTTCAGTTAGATAGGGTGGAAACAGGAATATTAGATCGCAAGACGAAAAGCTACAAAGAGAGGGGACTTACGTGACATAGAAATCAGGTTCGTTGGCCGCCTGGAGTCCGAGCAGATGGTCCCCCAGAATCGACTGCCCTTCTTCTGCAATCTCAGTCCTCCAATTGGTGGAATCGTTGAACGGTATCCCAAGGAACCATTTGACGTTGACCATGGACGAGATGTTACTTTGCATGTAGAACATATCTCTGGTGTAGAGTACGGCGGGTGTCAAAGTCTACACGGCCAACAAGGTCAGCTCTGGTCGACCCTAGCACTTTGATCTCGCGGGCCCGAGGTAAGGTTCGAGGGTGGTAGCAATGGAGACGAAGATCAAGTTGGGCTACTCACCGTTTGTGTGGAGCCAGAGAGCGTCTTCCCGAAGGTGTGCCCAGGTTCAATCCTATGATCACCCTCCTCAACCATCGTAGCAAATTCTTGCGTGTTGCCCCCAAGCCTAACCAACACACCGCCGGCGCGTTCTTGGAGGTTCGCCATCAGGTTGAGGAAAGGCACTTGGATGAACGACGAGTTCTTGCCCACTGTGGTAGCAGAAATTCAGGCTCATAGTCAGTGCAGGTCGTTGACATGGATAGTGCCAAGGCGATAGAATAGAAGGTGAAAATGAAAATCAGGAACCAAGTGGGGAGCAAGACGTCACCCGTCAGCCAAGGCCGGCAGCCAAGACTCATAACTCAGTCAAAAAACGGGCGCTAACTCACAGACTTGTGTAATGACCGACATCTCAATCGAGAACCCATAAAAGCTAGGTCCAACGTGGGGCAACGACAATCCAGGAACCTGAGCACCATCTCTCTGGAGCTGGACTGCGAAATTCCTGTTGATAGCGGGGTTGGGTACGGCTGGTGGAGTGAGCCGGGTATCGTTGTAGGCAGCGAGGGCGGTGGTTGTGGCCCAGGGACCTTCAGTTTGAGTTTGGCCGAGAGGAAGTTGGCCGTAGACCGTTACACCGAGGGAGGTGTGGGCGAGCGCTAGGACGAGCAGTAGCAGTTTTGCCGACGACGCCATTAACGCGGACGCCGACATGATCTGGTGGCGGGCGCACGTGCTACAAAGGAGTGGAAAGGATTAAGGAGAGGTGATAGCAAGATAAAAGAGGACTTGGAAATTCAGCGGAGAGAGAGAAAGTGATAAACGTCGAACACAGTAGGGGACGAAAAGATGAAACAGGGAGGAGAGGTGGATGGAAAGAAGAACAAACAACGACAGCGATGAGAACAATTTATTGACAACCGGGGAATTGTGGTGAGGTCTAAAAATAGAGCTACCACATACCAATGGCTCCCCGCGAGACCCCAGGTCCACAGAGACACGCGAAAAAAGGCGCTCACGGCTTACGGTCGCCGTCGAGCTTAATGAGTGACATCCTCATCTGATTGATAGGCATCACTCGCGCATGCAGTTGAGAGGGCCTGTCGCATCAGGTCGTACCCATTGGCCTTTCATTGTGCTTTGGAATGTAGGTGGGTGACTTGTGCCAGGACCCCTGAAAACCTAGGCAGATGCTGGGGCCGATCTCCAGGCTTGGTGTCCGGGCGGATTTTGGCGACCCCCCG